>ML823109.1:72076-83894 GCA_009831015.1 Picea engelmannii
TATTTAATTTATTATTTAATCCATTCAAAGGTACCCATGAAAAAAATATTTAATTTATTAGTTAATCCATTGAAAAGTACCAATGAGAAAAAGTATTTAATTTATTATTTAATTCATTCAAAGGTACCCATGAAAAAAAGTATTTAATCCATTCATTACAAAGTTAATGTAAAATATATGTTTTGCCTTTCTGTTCATTTATCCACTAAATAATGGAAAGGTGCGCACTATTTTAAGGTTCGCATTATTTTATTTGATGCTTCGGATTCTTGTGAGATGCCACTATAAAATAGTACAAACACATTTGGTATATTAAATACGTTAATAATATACTTGTATTTTCTAAAATCCGTAGTATAAACGTTTGACGAAATTATTTTTTTGGGTCATATATTTTGGGATATTTCCATGAAATCCAGTAATAAATTGTCAAATTTGTTTATTTAAGTGACTATTTCTGTGTGATTAGAGTTTTTTTATGGGTTTTTCAACATGCTGAATTTATTTCTATATTTAAAAATGGATTTTAAACAACAAAAAATAATGATTTAGTGAAGATTTATGTGGCGGGATTCCAACTAAAAAATCATAATTAAAAAACAGGTTTTTTTTTTAAATTTAAATATGATTTGTTTCAAGAACTTTCCTTTTTGAATGGCTATGTAGGGCAATTCCAGATGTCAAAAAAACAAGTCAGCATTGATTCTATCCACATATTCTACACCTAACCTGCTATTCTAATAGCTTTGAGCCCATCAAATTTGACTGAACGAAATGGTACATGATTCAGATTTACAGCCTGAATTCAAAGTCTTGTTAAATTGTTAAATATGTGTAACATCGACGATGCTTCAAAAAAAAAATCACTCTCTGATGGTTGTCATGATCACGGTAAAGTAACGCAAAATCGCCAGATTTTTACCAATAAAATCGAACTAAGAACCCTCTTTTCCTATGAGTTACCTTTTGCTCTGATACTAGTTGTTAGAAAAACAGGATCGCGGGGCAATAAAATAAAACAAATGCAGAAATAAAACACAAAAGATACACAATACAATAGAGACACAAATATACGTGGAATACCCAATGTGGGCTATGTCCACTTGATAAATTGTTAGGTCCTTCCTTTATTATTATCCTGCAAATGAAGGGATACAATCTACAACATAATCAATGTAAATTCATCTTATTTCTCTCATTGTCTCCTCTCTTAGAATACAATATTCACTTGTTCACACAGCCGCAATACAATTCCCTCATACAAGAAAAGAGGGTTTTATTTTAAGGAAAAAATACCTAACATAAATTCTACCGTCAAATCTGCAACCTTATAATGAACAGTCCAAATTGACTACGAAATTACAATATTTTACACGAAAATTTTTTCCAACATTTTGCTTCATGCGCACTACCCCCAAATACCCCGCCAGGGGGGGGCTCCAAAATTTCTCGTTGCTCCCTCCTTGGACACCCTTGGTGAGAGAAGTGGGGGGGAAATCTCCCCCACAACCGCCCCCCCCCGAAGGTAATGGGGTCCAAACACAGCTGAAACAAGACCTCTAAATTATGAAGATAATCAAGCTCCACAACCAACACAAGTGAATCCAACCTCTTGTGCGCACAGAGTATTTCCCTGCATGCACAACTGTTCTGACCTCGTCTCAGAGACTCATGACCATTATTACAAGGTTAACTAATAAGAAACTCAAAAACAATTGCCATACTCCACATGTACTACTACAAATATTGAATATCAACAACAAATTTACATGTGCAAGCAACATTATAGATAATAACATCAATTACTTATATGCAACATCATACAAGAATTAAACCCATATCGGACATAGATAATTAAGCACACAGTAAATGAGACAAGTACATAAATAACACTTATCTTTTATGAAAAGTCACTAACTGCGTGTAGAAATCAGACGTTCCTCCCAACCATAGACTATGTTTCTCTTAAACATTCAGCAACAAGTCACCCCTGAGTTGGGGCTTAAACTCCAAAAGGGAAAAATGATTCCTAATGTCAGGCTAAGGTCTGATAATCAATAGAATTATTCAGTCCAAGGTGTCCACTGCTACAAGTAGCCTACAATCTCTCATTCTCCACATGTCTATCCCACACCAGGAAGTGTGCCCCTTGTCTGCTCAAAAGTCTTGCAGCTGCTCCACTTCCCTTCCAGGGCTTTAGCAACAGGGCGGATAGGAAGTCTCGGTGCACTGCAACTAATGCCTAGTGCACCATGGAACAATTCCCAGCAAAACTCTCACCTGGAGAGAATGCTCATAGCCCTGACAACCCTCCTTTTTGTCAATGAATCTCTCACCTGGAGAGAATGCTCATGGACCCGACAACCCGCCTCTTCGACCAAAAACTGATTTTTCACAAGCACAAGGTTATACAATGGTAGGCAGTGCTAGATTCCCCTGGAGGAGTGTTGGTTTGAATGATCAAGGAATGAGATGAATGATTCTCCTCCCCCCCCGAAATACACTAAGGCCAACAATATATATTGCATGCCTTAAACTGGACACTTGTCATCTTCAGAATTAGCTTTAGCCACATGGTGACTTGTTCCCATCCCCTGGGAACTTAAGATAAATAATTATCCATAAATTACACTTTTCAAAAATATTAATAAAATATTCCCTTGGACTTAAGCCCCCTTGGCTTAGCCCCCACTTTTTGCCTTTTCAGTGAAGTTTATCCCCCCATCTCTTTTCGTCTGATCTGTCTTCACACAATGATGTGATATTATTAATAATTTGAGTGTGATTACATTTTATAAGGATAGGCGCAGTAGCTTTTTTGCATCCTAGCTCACCATCCCAGTAACTAGTCAGGCTCTCCAGCTTCAAATACATACATACATATATATAACTCGGTTCGATGCGTACTTCAAGGTAATCCCCGTACACTTACTCAAGTGCACGAAACACTATGAAATGTGCACACCCTTTCTTTGATGTGAAACCACATGCACTTACCCAGGTGCACGCAGCACTATGAAATGTGTGCACCCTTTCTTTGATAACAATCCCCGTGCACTACTCAGGTGCACACAAAACCAAAACTTGGTGCCAATGACTCACTAGCCTATATGTACAATTACAAATGGGGTTCAGATTAGGGACATTACAGTTCTAGTCTAAGTTACTATGTGAATCCCCTAGAGAAAACAAGACAATTTAATTATAATATGTTAGTGTTGAGTAAAACTACATTGAAATCACCAGGAAGAAAACCTTGTAAACCATGACCCAGAGGACATCATTATAGTACTGAACATTGAATAGAACAAAATGTTAATCGATAAAACCCAAAGAATTTTGACTATGGAACAAAATCCAAGCTTACATGTTGTAAGCCCAGTCAAGACTTAGATCAACCAATATCCAATGTGAAAAGGCTTGTTCATATTGTAATCTCTATAATGGTAGCAAGTCGTGCATTCATGCAATTTTAAATTGGCATTGTCTAAACATTCAACCTTTTAAACCTTTTCACCGAAATTCGACCAAACATATCTTAGTGAAATGACCATTTTCTATATTTTAAATTGCATTTTTTAATGCCTAAATAGATTCACCACCCTAAAAAACCCTCAAGACACTAAAATTATATACGTGTTTTAAATTACTAATTAATTAAAAAAGACATGTGTGTGTTATCTTTTTATGTGATTTTGTGTGTTTTGTTTAGTAACACTAGCGCTACATAGGTGTTTTGTGTTTCTCTATGTGCTATTGGAAAGGTGTAGGTGAGAGGTTGCTTTTTGACACAAATTTGAATAAATATTGTGTAGGTGAGAGGTTGCTTTTTGACACAAATTTGAATAAATATTGAAACACATTAATGTATTTTAACATAATCACTTTAAATCCTTCTTTACCCTATAATAATAAATATAAAATATGAAAAATTATAAATATGAACTATGAAAAAATTATGGTATTTATTATTTAATTTATTAATTATAAAGTTAATATAAACGTAGGGTTTGCGTCATGTTTTTTATCCACTAAATAATAAATAATAGTTGAAAGGTATCCACGAGAAAAAAATTATTTAATTTATTCTTTAATCCATTCAAAGGTACGCATGAAAAAAAATATTTAATTTATTATTTAATCCATTGAAAGGTACCCATGAGAAAAAGTATTTAATCCATTCATTATAAAGTCAAAGTATTTAATTTATTATTTAATCCATTCAAAGGTACTCATGAGAAAAAGTATTTAATCCATTCATTATAAAGTTAATGTAAAAGATATGTTTTGCCTTTTTGTTCATTTATCCACTAAATAATGGAAAGGTGCGCACTATTTTAATGTTCGCATTATTTTATTTGATGCTTCGGACTCTTGTGAGATGCCACTGTAAAATAATACAAACACATTTGGTATATTAAATACGTTAATAATATATTTGTATTTGTATTTTTGAAGATATTTCATATAAATGTTGAAAAAATAATAATAATAATTTATTTTTAAGGTCACGGTCAAGCCAGCACACTAAATTGGTGTATGAGATTCTCTTGTTTGTGGGACAAGGGACCCCTTTTTGCTCAGCGATTTGACTGGTAAAGTCTATGAAGGTATACATACCCTACCCCCTCTGGATTTGAACCTGTGACCTCTTAAGAGAAAACACATGTTCTTAACCATTAGGCCCACTCAGTGTATTTTAAGATATTTGTATGAAATTAGACAAGAAATTGTTAAATATGTTGATTTTAATGATTATTTTTGTGTAATCTTAGTTTTTCGAGGTTTTTTAAACATGCTGAATCCATTTTTACATTGAAAATAGATTTTAAACAGTCAAAAATAATGATTTTGTGAAAATTTATGCCTTTATACAAAAAATAATGATTTAATTAAAACAATTAAAAAATATATATATTTTTTATTTTTAAATTTAAATATGGTCAAAAAAACACTTTCCTTTTTGAATCGCTATGTATGGCAATTCCAGATGTCAAAAAAGCAAGTCAACAATGATTCTATCCACATATTTTGCACCTAACCTGCTATTCTAATAGCTTTGTGCCAGTCAAATTTGACTAAACGAAATGGTACATGATTCAGATTTACAGACTGAATTCAAAATCTTGTTGAACTGTTAAATATGTGTAACATCGCCGATGCTTCAGAAAAAAATTCACTCTCTGATGGTTGTGATGATCACAGTAAAGCAACGCAAAATCGCCAGATCTTTACCAAGAAAATCGCAGAGGTGTTATTCCGGAGCAGGCACACGATTATCGTCTTCTCCCCGATTCTTCCAAGTGCTTGACAGCAGCCATCGTCTTGGCTTTCGACTGGAGGAATTCCTTAACATATTTCTCTTCGTATTCCGGGTCGCCCAGTTTACATGGCGGCGTAGTACTCGCAGAGTTTGCCATTGATTCCTGCATATACTGTTCCTCCACTTTATTCGCAAAGCAAAATAAAGTTTCTGCACAGTACTCGGAAGCCTTTTCCGGAACAGATGGCTTATATTTCATTAGTTTCGAGTACTCGTTTAGAACATGGAACATGTAATCGTATACATTCGACATTTTCAACTGATTCAGAATAAATTCTTTCGCTGCCTTTCCAGTAGCCTTTGCCTGCAAAACAAAACCCAAATTATAATTTGCTGTTTAGAAGAGGGGGTCATTTTCCAAGGGCGAAGCTGCTGTGGAAAACTTATCTTACCTCATTTTTGTGCTTGTTTCCCCAGTTAACAGCAAAGTCGATGGAGTCGCACAATTTATCAGTTGTTACAGGCCAGTAATGTTGTCGAGGAACAAGGCCTCTGAGAAAGAAGTCGTAGTATTTTGGTGTTATCAAAAGAGTTGTGGAATCACACGCTAAAATATTCTTCAGGCTCACTGACCACGCGTTTCCTTCGATGAATATCTTGTATCTAACACAGAAAACGATGGCGTATTCATGAATATTCGCTCATAAGTTTTGATCTCGGAAACTCAACACAGTAGAAAAGATGCATAACAACAAAATTTGTTAAATAGAAAACAATAAATACTAGCACTTCCTCAAATCAGTGCAGTGTCCAGATATATTAAAACCTTCAATGCTTTGTTTTCTCTAACTGGGGATTTGTGCGCCTAAGAAGATTTTAATACCTGTAGACATAACATCAGCCATTTGATTAGGTGTTCAGACTTTTGCCCGGTTGTTAGGGAGTGGAATATCTTGTGGGCAGGTCAAATTCGCGGTTTCCAGAGGGAATTCGGAAAAATTGGTAGAATTGTTTTTGTTTGATGAAAGGAGTAAGCTAATTAGGGAGCGATCTTTTTTTTCTTTCTCTTATTTCATGTAAAAAAATGGGTTTGAATAAGGGGTAGTTTGAGTTTGGCATGGATTAAAGTTCCAATGTATTTCAGAATTTTACTCAGGGATTTTGCCTCATTTTAAACCAACCCAGATGTTCAAAAAATCGATCAAACTTGTAGATTGACAAAAAAAAGGTAACTTGGAAGGAAAAATTACTCCAGAATTAACCCACTCCTTAATAAAATTGCACAAACTAATATTATATGTTTTGATATTTCATATTTCATATTGAATCAGAGTACTTAAAATATTTGAATTATCCATACTTCACCACTAAATTGGCAAATTTAACAATTTCTTACTAAATTAACTGACTAATATCTCATAAAACTTTTAGACTTACAAAATTAACTGAATAATATCTCATAGAACTTTTAGACTATCAAAATGGACTGTTCTTTTTTCTGTTTATATTTGGAAATTTACATGTTTTAAAATTTTCAAGTTATGGTTTTTTTAATGGGTCAAAAGAGGGGCTTTGTTTAATGAGTGATAGATGGTATAATTCAAATGTTTTTTTGAAATTACTTATAGGATTAAGATTGACCATTTCAATTCATTTGACTCTGGATTTCAAGGGAGAAATGGAAATTCTGTTTGAGAAAATAAAAAGAAGGGAGAGATGTTTGTACTTTTTTATATGGAACGAAGATAAGAAATTCTAATTATTGGAAAGTTTTATGTTTTTCACTTTTTTATGGTTATTATTATTGAAATTCTGCAATATAATTGTTGGTAAAATTACAATTTTATAGTGTTCAAATTGTATTTCTGAATAATAAATCAATTCAGCTTTCTCAAAAGTTTCAGGACATCTGAAGTATGTATACTGAACCACTAAAATCTATCATTTCTATTTTTCTAAAAACATTATCTAACTGTTTTACATTTTCTTTTTCACAAGAATCCAACCACATAAATCTTGACAAAATTACAATTAAACAAAAAAAAATCTAAAAAAACAAAAACTTAAAACTTTTAAACTAAGTTTCTTCTAAATTTCTCACAAATTAAAAAAAAACCAAAAACATTTAAATCAAAATAAATAAGTAGATAATAAATATTAATTTATATTAATTTACCATCAAAATCATTAAGAAAAACAAAAAATGATTGTACACTTATTAACATGCATATAAATAAAATATCACTATGAGGATGAGGAACCTAAAACATGGACAACTACTACACAATTACCGATAAAAACGAAGTCGCTCTTTTCGGGAATCGGAGTCAGCTCGAGATTCTCGCATTCACAGACTCAGGGTTAAATTTGAAATGATTGTTACTGTACTTTGGAAAAAGCCTATGGGTATAATAAATCACGGGAGTCGTTACTTGCAGGTTTGACTATTAGATTTCCTTACTAACGCTGATTCTACCAAAGATCCTATTCTCACATGTTACAGACTCGAGCTAAATTTAAAATGATAGTTACTGTACCCCGGAAAGAGCTTCTGGGTATAATAAATCACGGTAGCCGTTACTTGCAGGTTTGACTGTTAGATTTTCTTAGTCAATCTGATTAGAATAAAGATCACGGTAAACAATACGCACTTCATAGCAGAGTTAAAAATGCTGTATAGTTTGGGTTAGCAATAAGCATCTTGTTACGCAGTAGTGGTATATACATTGTGAGCAATATCTAATTTATTAAGTAGTATTGAATGTTGTTGTAGGTGGATTAAAAGTCATTAAATGTTAAAGCAACACTTTTTAATCCATTTGTAGGGCATTCAATACTGCTTAACAGATTGGATTAAAAGATATTGCTTAGCAGGTTGGATTAAAGGGTGTTGCTTTAAAATTTGATGACCTTTAATCCACCTAAAACAACATTCAATACTGTTTAGGAAGCTGGATATTGACAGTGATATATATACTGTCCAATAACCTTGTATATACCATCCACTAAATACTGCTTAGCAGACTATATATTACTCACCATATAGGTTGTGAAGTGATATATACATTAGGAGTTTGTAATATATACAGTAGGATTTAAAGCATTTCAAATCTGACAGTATTACTGAACAGTGTTGAATGTTGTTGTAGGTGGATTAAAAGTCATTAAATCTTAAAGCAACACTTTTTAATCTATCCTCAGGGCATTCATTAAATATTACTCAACAGTATTGAATGTTGTTGTAGGTGGATTAAAAGTCATTAAATCTTAAAGCAACACTCTTTAATCTATCTGCAGGGCATTCAATACTGTTTAACAGATTGGATTAAAAGATATTGCTGAGCAGACTGGATTAAAGGGTGTTGCTTTAAAATTTGATGACCTATAATCCACCTAAAGCAACATTCAATACTGTTTAGCAAACTGGATATTGACAGTGATATATATACTGTCCAATAACCTTGTATATACCATCCACTGAATACTGCTTAGCAGACTATATATTACTCACCATATAGTTTGCGAAGTGATATATACATTAGGAGTTTGTAATATATACAGTAGGATTTAAAGCATTTAAAATCTGACAGTATTACTCAACAGTATTGAATGTTGTTGTAGTTGGATTAAAAGTCATTAAATCTTAAAGCAACACTCTTTAATCTATATGCAGGGCATTCATTAAATATTACTCAAGAGTATTGAATGTTGTTGTAGGTGGATTAAAAGTCGTTAAATCTTAAAGCAACACTCTTTAATCTATCTACAGGGCATTCAATACTGCTTAACAGATTGGATTAAAAGATATTATTTAGCAGGCTGGATTAAAGGATATTTAAAATTTAATGACCTTTAATCCCCCTAAAACAACATTCAACACTGTTTAGCAAACTGGATATTGACAGTGATATATATACTGTCCAACAATCTTGTATATACCATCCACTGGATACTGCTTAGCAGACTATATATTAGTCACCATATAGTTTGTGAAGTGATATATACATTAAGAGTTTGTAATATATACCGTAGGATTTAAAGCATGTCAAATCTGACAATGTGTATATGAAAGTGTATATCTCAGACTATACAGCATTATTACCGCCATTTATTACTCTGAACACTAAAATCTGATAGCAAAGTTTTTGCGAGATTTGATTCAAATTGATATTGGTAAATTCACAGGAGAATGATAATGATAGTCAGCAATTACCTGTGATCACACTGGTCTGCAAGCTTGGATTTTTGGAACCCTTGACTCGCCTCTCTACCCCAGTCCTGCATATAATAATGACATACATGAGAACTTGGAAATAGGCGTAAATCTGATTGGCATCCTTGTGAATCTATACAGAACTTACCTGAATATAAACACGACCGTTCCAGTGGGGCCTGGCGTTGCACTTCAGAAGTTCCTGCCTCCATCCAGTATAGGGATTGCCTTTCCAGTAGGCAGAGGGATCTCTGTCTTCCCACTTGACTTTTTGGCTGCCAATCTGGATATCCTTCACTAGTGGATCCCATGGTGGTGTCATGATCTCCGGCCTGCAACATTAAACTAAATATCATTGGCTTCAAATTTTAGCATGCCGCAATAAAACGGCTTTTTGTTACTGCATGGAATAAAACTAGGCGCTGAGTGTGTGCCCCGTGTCTGATTCATTGAATATGGCTGATCTTAACCCAATTCCGTATGCTACTCAACCTTAACGATAGATATTGCTAATTGACAAATGTTTGAATTGAAGGCATCTTGCTTTGTCAGTTCTTTCTGTCCTTCACAGAAATACCAACCATGAATCGACAAAACAAATTGTGTACCCACAATGAGTGGACAAAACTGATTGCGTACCCTGATTAATCTCCAGTTAAAAATGCAACTACTGTTCATTTTAATTGAAAGATGTCAATTAGATTTGCAACAATCACTTCACATTTGGAATTGTTTTTTTCACAGGCACAAGAAATTCACCAATACTTATCCAAGTTTGTGGATGTCGATGAGGATAAGGATGCAAATCCTAAACCCTAACCCCAAGGATACAAAGCATAAACAATAACCCCAGAAACACAAAAAACACAAAACTTGAACTAATGAACTCCCCATACCTAAGGAATGTGCCCAGCCTCACCAATTATACTATCCATCGTGCTTATCACATTTGAAATTCTACCAGAATGGTGTAGGATAAAGGGCAATTAAGCTATTTGATTTGGAAATCATAGTTCTGTCTTGGTCAAAGTTTCATCACTGAAAAACATTACATTGAAGTTTTGATCCTTTTGAATTTACTCAAAACCTTAAAAATAAAACTGGAAAAAATTCTCTCTGAATTTGAATGACCTTCCTATCAGATCTCCTCTTTGAATCTATCCAAAACCTTAAAAATTGAAAAAATGAATGGAACGGATGAAACTTGGACTAGCGGATTTGCTACTTATCAGACACTTACCAGCCCCAGAAAGACCAATCTGGAAATACAATATCGAATGTATCTTCGCTCCCGCAGTAATGAAACAGAACGGGAGGCGGCTTGGCCGGATCCTGATAACCGCCACGACCAATAACAGGCGTGTCATCACAATTGAACATTAAGTCCAAGTCGGGAAGCATTCTGGGATAATATTTCATTAGCTGGGCAATCCCCCAGAAGGTAAACATATCTCTGGTCTGAAAGGACTTTCTGTATGTCTCGACATACATTCTGCCATTCACAATTGTTAGCCTAAAAGACGCCGAGCTCTTTGCAGCTTCAACCAGGTCCAACGTAATTCCAGTCTTTGCCCAGGGCTTCATGTCCTGGCGTATCCAGTTAAAATAGAGAGGGCACGACGAGGCGGACCTGTTTCCCGTTCCATCAAAACTTGGCTGCGCGAGATTGGGAAACAACGATGGCGAACACGCTGTGCTGGGCGCGCACTTTAGAAGTTCTTTTGTCTGCGCTATTCTCTGCCAGATATCGTTTGTAATCTCGTTTTGATTTGCTCGAAACAGATTTTTGGCCGCAACCGATCGTTCTTCCCAAAGGTCATCAGACTGCAAAAATCAAACATCAATTCATAGTTATATAATTCGATTTAACAGAACATATACTCGTAATCTGAAAATTCACAGAGCGAAATCTAAATCGCACCCAACGCTTGATAAAGAAGACGGGGCCGACTATAATCGCCAAACCCAACAGCACGGAGCAAAAACCAACTGTAATTGGGCTTTTCATCTTCTATCTGATCAGTTCTCCATGAGCTTAACGATTGATTTCTTATCAATCTTCAGACCAAGCCCGAACAAAACAATCTCCTGGATTCTTCTTCTTCTTTTCCTCTTCTTCGAAGAAATTTCCCAGCGAAGTGAATTCTTCTTTTTCTTATTTGAAGAAATTGCCCCATGAACTGGGCAGGAAATCAGGATCAGAATAGAATTCAAGCTTCAAACGCGATAGCCTATTCAACGCCGTGCCTCGGTTGTGTTCTTCGAACCTAATTAATTGACCAGTCCAAGACCATTTTACTAATTCACGACGTGCTGGGAATGTAAAAAAATAGAAATTAACC
>ML823110.1:5519-19745 GCA_009831015.1 Picea engelmannii
GCAAATTGTAAGGGTTTTATGAGTGGTTTTAGGGCCCCTTGCCTTCAGATTTTAATTTCTCGCACTTTGTAAAACAATCACACTTCACTTAGAGTCCTTTCTCACAAGGAAGGTTAGCTAACATAAGCACATGGGGGTAAAAAGAATCACTATTCTTCTCTTTGCTTTGTTTCCACATGGATGGCTCATTTAGCATTTAAAACTTTGAGTGAAAGTTATTGCTTTTT
This sequence comes from Picea engelmannii, assembly GCA_009831015.1. Classification (NCBI taxonomy): domain Eukaryota; kingdom Viridiplantae; phylum Streptophyta; class Pinopsida; order Pinales; family Pinaceae; genus Picea; species Picea engelmannii. Next base: position 5,747 of record ML823110.1, read on the forward strand.
CAAATACAAATCAACTAATTTGGGACTAGAAATCATTTTTAACCCTCAAGTATGCTCTTCCTCTGCACCCAAGTGCAATCTCGGGAATAAAAAAAGGTGGTTGAAAGGAAATTTCATCTCCCTTAAAAAATAAATAGGAGAGGAAAAAACCCCCCTAGGGTACCTCTTAGTTTTGGAAAATTATCTTAAAATATTTGTAAGGGCCCATACATGCCCACATGTTTGTAATCTTAGGATAGTTTCTAAAAATATTTCGTAGTCTAGACAACACTCGAGGAAAGTTTAAAATATTAAGTAACGTGCCCATACATGCCCACATGTCTACAATCCTAGGATAGTTTCAAAAGATTTCTTAGTATAGACAACATTCTAGGGAGTTTAAAGGATCAAGTAAGGACCCATATGTCCACATTGATAGTTCTCTAGGGATTTAAATATTCTGCAAGGTTGTACCAAAGAAACATAGTAAGCTAGGTAAAAAGATTTGTAAGGACCACATGAAGTCCACATGTTGCAATATTACACTTAACTTATTAAAAATCTTTTGAACACTTTTCACTTTCTTGCACACAAAGACACTCATCACACACATTATTTCTATTAGAATAGTGGAGGTCGAAGTAAGTATTATTTTTTAAAGTACCCACAAAGTACTTCAAAGGAACTCTGAAAGATCCGACTGCTTCTTTAGAAATTATCCACGCCAATTTAATTCAAACGAGGTTGGTCCATGACCCCAATCTCTTAGCCCACTCCATCTAAAGTTTTTCTAAGAACGCACTAAATTTTCCTCGACAAGAGGTGCCTAAAAGAAATTTTTTAGTCTAGGTAGGATCTTGGGGGCAAGCATCCAAATAACCCCTGGTTGTCAGGCTCTCACATTTTGAAACAATAGAAGTTGAGAATAGGGATCTTTCAAATCCTCCAAGTCAAGTGTTCCTATACCATAAAGCAGGGAGATACCCATGAAGGTGTTGGGTATGTGTTATATTATTTGCATGAGTAGTAGTGTCTGAGCGCCTGCGCCGGGCGCACAAGGGGGTGCAGGGGCAGCGCCCCCGATTTTTTTTTTTTTGGGCCGACATATTTTCGCCGGTTTCGGGCCGACATATTATCGCCAGGCCGACATATTTCCGGGACCACATGATATTAGGTGGTTTTCAGCACATGGTTTTTGCCGATGGTTTTCTATTTTCGGTTAAGGAATTAGGGTTTTGGACTAATCCAGGTCATTGGGTTAGGGTTTTGGATGCCGCTGGCTCCTATATGTATATTGTATTGTAAACAATGTAACACAACGTGTATCAATATAATATATGCTGGTTTTCCCGGTTTGGGTTTCCAGGTGAAAAATCTCTGTGTAATGTTTTTATTTGCCATTGTATCTTTTCTGTTCTTTTCTGAATATCAGTTTGCAGTAGATATTGTACAAGGTTAGAATTTACATAAGGTTCGAAGGCCGAGGTCTGGTTGTTCTGCGCATCCCTCCTTGTGTCACCCAAATATTATGAGGGTATCCAACCCATGACCCATTTTTTAGGCCGAAAATCTAAATGCTGCACTTTGACCAAGGTACTTAGTGGCCAAACATAGGATATCTACCCAGGTGGCGGTTGTGGGCTGCAATCACACCTTGGTCAGATTTTGTGTGGCTATTGGGAAATATAGCCAGCTCTTTTGGGATATGCACCCTCTACCCCTCATTATAATTGAGTACTTTAACCTTCACTAGTTCCTCTTCTGGTGGCTTCAGAACCCACTGTCGAGTGCTATTGGAAGGCCCAATTCTAAATTGAGAGGAAGGACGATAGGTATTTTAGGGCACGAGCATTTGTTTTTTATTTTCCCCCACGCGTACACAATCCACCTATCCACATGCTTGCTTGCTTTACAGTTGATTTATGTATGATGTTCATTTGATTACATGCAATTGTGAGTTATACTATTTTGCGAAGGTCAAAAATATAAAAATCTCTTGTTCATTTATTTCTCTCTTGTCACCATTTGCACACATTCAATTTTCTATTCGGAACCATCGGGGAACCATAGAATCCCCGTTGTTCTAGATGCTTGCAGAATCTCCCTCCTATTATAGGAGGAGTCCCTAGTCTCGCCAACTCACTGACTCAACCATCTCACACCCCAGTGAGTGCTACTATTTTGGGATCGGCTTTACTTGGTTCCACTTTGTTTGGGTCAAATACCCAAGGCAATCCATCTGTGGGTTCTCCTTCACAAGGAGGTGGGGGAAAAAATTCTTCTCCAGGAAGAAGTACAAACCCACCAAATCCCTCTCAATGGATAGGTCCATTACCTACACACACAATGGATGGAACTAATCCTCCTCCAAATCCCCCTTTTCCATACTTGGCATCCCTCAACATTCCTGATTTAACCAAATTCACGAATGACCCTATTTTGCATGATGCCACTTGGCCCAATATGCCTACCAAATTGCCTTCAAACATTCCAAAATTTGAAGAAAAACCAGGGGAAGACCCCACCAACCATGTTATGACCTTCCAATTATGGTGCTCCTCATACAACATAATGAATGATTCTATCCGCTTGAGGTTATTTCAAATAACTCTCATTGGTTCATCAGCCAAATAGTATGTGGACGAAAAATCAGGGTCCCATGTGACCTTTGAATCATTGGCCAAGAGATTTTTGTCCTTTTTCCAATTACCATTTCACCATGATACTGGCTTAGAACTTCTCTTTGAGTTCAAACAAACCATTTCTATCCATATCGCCAACCACATCCATGAATGGCATCGACGACGTAGTTTATGTAAAGAAGAAACCACCAAGGAACAATGTCTCAATTGGTTTCTTAAGTTGCTCGTCCCTGTGATTGCCAAGGATGTAGCATCCACTTTTCCTCAATCAGAAAAAGAATCCATCAACAAGGCCCAACAATTCAGCCTCATATATGCCCAATTAGGTTACTTATACATAGTATTTCCTGATGCAGCCATACCCATACCATTTGGCCAGGACAAAACTGGGATGTCCCATGCCGTGGATGGGTTGATTGGTTCTATAACACACCTCAACCCTTATGACCACCCATAACCTACCTATGGTACAAATCAGTATCCTCAACCATATGGGGGACGTCTTATTACCCTCCCCCCACTCACCAACAATCATATCCTATTGTTCCACCTCCGCCATTGGGGGGACCCCCACCGGTACCCCTGATAAACCGAGTCTCTCAATCAAGTACGAGTCCAACCCCAACCCACGTATATAACCCCAATAGTAGTGGAAGTAATTCAACTTCCTATACACCATATGGATCATCTCCACAAAACAATCCATATTTTCCATTTCCTGGTCGTCCCCACCCAGTTGCTCCTCCACCAGGACACCCACATGACGACGTTAACTTTGTTCATCCCTCTCCCATTCAACATGTTCATGATTTTGAACAAATGAATACAAAAAATCTGTCTCATCAGCTGAATAATGCTAAGAAAAAAGGAAAAAATTGAAATAATAACAACTCGGGACCAGGAGGAAATAAACCCCCAAAAAATCGTCCCGCTAGGGGAAACCAAAATCAAGGCAACCAAAACCCCAAGGGGGTAACAATAGAAATCAACCATGACAAGGGAAGAACAAAAACCTCATAACTAACTTCCCTTATGCTCTATGTGGGGAGTATGAAAATTATACTCACCATTTCCCCCAGATTGCCGATTACAAACGGATGAAAGAATCCATGAACACACAACGCCCTCTGACACCACCTGCACCTCAACAGGCCTCACAACATTATTTTCAACCACCACCTCTAACTGTTTTGCAAAACCCCATTCCACACCAAGGTGTGATGAATACCCAACAAGAGATAAAATTTTCCCCACCACAAGTGGGGAAATATCAAAACTCAGGTCCCACTCAACCCAAAAATCCATTCGATCACAATATCCTCCATACCAACGAAGAAGATATTCTTCTGAAAACACACAATTGTCCATATGACATACCTCCTGACTCTACACCAACCACCTAAGAAACAACTCCAACTACAACAGGACAACCATTGATGATTCCCTGCCCTAACACTGAACCGAACCCCCGTATACCCCACATGCCTCTACGACGAAATGTACATAACCCTCATGCTAGGGAAACCCATAACTACAGTCTGGTCGATGACTTAGCACAGTCTCCTGCAACCATGTATGTATTGGAGGTCCTCCAAACCTGTCCATCTCAGTGAAAATCCTTGCTTTCCGCCTTGGGGGCAGTCGACCCAGCTGATACTTGACTAATCACCTATGATTTAGATAGCAAAGAACCATGTCTCCCTGCTCTAGTAGCCTTTCAAAAACTGATTAAAATCTGGAACATCATAGTTCATCAGTGCATCATCGATGAAGGTGCATCCACATGCATCGTGTCTAAAGTAATATGGAAGAAAATCAACTCACTTGAGCTAGTACCATCTACCATCACCCTGAGAGCTTATGACAGTCGACCACCATCCCCTGAAGGGCTCTTAAAAAATGTCCCCGTACAACTTGGGGGCAAAACCATCTTGATTGACATTGAAGTTATCGACGCCCCACTTGATTAAAATATCTTGTTTGGACGTAGCTACATGTATGCTATGAAGGAAGTAACCTCTTCTGTGTTTCATACGATGACGGTCCCCCATAACGAGAAAATCATCACCATCGACCAACTTACACATTACGAGCCTAATCATTCTGCCAAAATTGATAGCATCCTCCCTCTTGTCTGCGCTATCTCAAGTGCTTTTCCAATCATCGAAATTGGCCCTGGAATATTCAAAGACCCATCCCTGTTAGGAACTTATCATGGAGCACCACCTCTCCTAAACCCTTCTATTTCATCACAAGTGTGTGTAGTTTCCTCTAACAAAATAGATATCAGAGACAATACTCCTCTCACTGAGGCCTATCCCCACATCAAATTTCCACCAGTTGACGAACTATTACCTCAGGAATTCCCTTAGNTCCCCCAAGACATTATCCAAATCCCCTTTTTCTACCCCCCACCTAGAGTACAAGCATTCCAAGTAGCTGCTACCCTCACCTTTCCCAACATGGTTCTCGCCATCCCTGTATGGTATCTCCACCCACCCTCTATGGTTCCTACACCATCTCTCCCTCCCTAGACAAAGGGATTACCAATGAAAACCCCAGTACAGGCCCCTACCACACCACCCCTACCCCCAACTAGCGGCTACACCACCACTACCAGGGGCAGACGAAGGAAGAATGAGCCCATAGCTCCACTCCCTCCTCAAGGTCAACCTCATTGTGCATTATGCGAAAGAGAAGGACACTCCACTAAAAAATGTCCTACTCTTCCCAAATTATGCAATCTTATCCAGATCCATAAAGCAACCTCATTACTTTCCACTCCCCCAAGTACATCCACCGCTACTACAAATTTTTCCACCACACGCAAGAAAGGGTTACAGACCAATTTCATTTGTGCCATATGCTCATAATATGGCCATTACACTCATCACTGCCCATCTCTACCTCAATTCCGCCAAACATTATCCGCAATATGCCACACATCTCGGCCTGAGCCCCCTCAGGCACTCCCCACTGACGCTCACATTACTAACATTCGTTACATTTCTTCGCCAGTCCCCGAGTGAATGAGATACCATCCACATTGTTTTGACATTTGGTTTATGTCCAATGATCCATCACACCTTGCACACAATATCCCTTCTACATCCTCATCCCTCGAGACCAATGACACTTCTTCGCTGACGGTTCCACCTACCATCTCCCAGGATCCCCTGTATTCTCACATTTTCCACTATGATGAAGATATATTGGAGGAACTGACTACCCATGATTTCCCTTGGAATGTGCTCCATCATCAAGCACTTTTCCTCTTACAAGAGGTATTCACCCTCCTAATCAAGCCTCCTTGTGTGTGATCGAAACCAAGGATTTTATTCCACCAAGGCATGTTGACTGGTTCAAGAACCCTATTCCTTCCCTCGATGCTTTTGAAGAAGGAAACATGGCCAACATTTCACCCATAGTTGAAATTGACATTTCCATTAAACCAAACATCGTAGAAGAAATCACAATTGGCGTTGCATGCACCCCTAAAGAAATCATTGCTTACAAAGCTCTCTTTCAGGAATACTGGGATATTTTTTCCTGGTCATATACGAAGATGCCTGGCCTAGATCCTTCTATAGTCGAACATCGAATCGACACTTGGCTAGATATCACCCATGTTCATTAAAAACAATGCCCCCTACACCCATCCAAAGATGCAACTATCAAAGCCAAAATTGACAAATTACGCGCTGCCGAGTTCATTTACCCCATTGCGTACACTTCTTGGGTCTCCAACCCCATCCCCATTAACAAAAAATACAGAACTATTCGTGTCTGCATAGACTTTTGCGACCTCAACCATGCTTGTCCCAAAGACAACTTCCCAACCCCTTTCATTGACCAAATAATCGATGATTGTGCTGACCACGAGGCACTTTCCTTCATGGATGGGTTCTCCGGCTACAATCAAATTCAAATCCACCCAACATATCAGTACAAAACCACTTTTACAACCCCTTGGGGTACCTTTGCTTATCGTGTCATGCCCTTTGGGATAAAAAATGCCAGTGCTACGTTCCAATGGGCCATGACCTATGTTTTTCATGATCTTGCTTGCATCATTCTCGCTTATCTGGATGACCTCACTGCTCGATCCAAAAAGCGAACCCAACATTTAGACGACTTACACATCATGTTTCAACAATGTCGCCAATATAATATCCGATTGAACCCCCTCAAGTGTGTATTTTATGTCACCGTCGTGCACCTCCTTGGGTTCATTATCTCCCAACACGACATCAAGTTCCAAGCTATCACATAAATTCCACCACCTAGGACTTTACGCCAATTCCAGAGCCTACAAGGAAAAGCCAACTTTTTACGCCGCTTTGTCCGAGACTATGCCACTCGTGCACATGATTTTCTTCAGTTACTGCGCTATGATATCCCATTTCGATGGGATGAACATGCTCAAACAAATTTTGATGATTTAAAAACTTCCCTATCAAATGCCCCTTTGATTAGTCCCCTAGACTATGATCACGATTACATCCTCTACTTATCAGACTCTGCTGTTTCAGTTGCAAGAGTCCTCGTCCAATTAGGAGACGATGGGCGTGAACATGTGATTTACTACATCAGTAAAAACCTTTCAGGACCACCCTTGAAATATAGTCATGATGAAAAACTTGCGTTAGCAGTTGTCCTTGCAGTCTAAAAACTGTGGCACTACATTCTGCTTCGAACCACCAAGGTCGTAGAAGATTCCAACCCCATGCAATACTTGCTCAGTTGATGACAGATCAACAAATTTTTTTCTCGATGGATCATTATCCTTCAAGAATACGATCTAGAGTTCTCTACTCCCAAAATAAAGAAATCTCTTGTCCTAGCCGAACTCATTATGGATTTCCTCTCCGACGCCAAAGCTTCCCTTATCAATGAGGATTTCCCTGATGATCTCCTCTTCTTCATCCCCTCAGGCGATCTCTAGTATGATGAGCTCCTCATCTACCTTTGTAAACACAAGTTTGGGTCTCACCTCTCTCGATATGACCGTCGATGCATTTTCCATCACGCTCCCCAATACCTCCTCATCAGAGATATTCTCTACCGATGTGGGGTCGATACCATCCTTCGACGATGTATTACCATCGAAGAAGCCGACATAGTATTGAATTATTTCCACAGCGACGCTTGTGGTGGTCATCTCTCGAGTATGTCCACCACCCATAAAATCATCCAAGCCAAATACTTCTGGCCCACTTTGTTTCATGATTGCATCCACACTGTCAAGCGATGCGATGAATGCCAGCTTTATGAAAGCAAAGCACGAGCTCCACCAACTCTTCTACACCCAGTCATCACAGTCAACCCCTTTTGTAAATGGGGCATAGATTTCATGACTTTCCATCCTCCATTCAATAATGGACACAAGTACATCGTAGTGGCAGTGGATTATTTTACTAAATGGGCCGAATCCATGCCCACATTTAACAACACTGATGACACAACAATGCGTTTTTTCTTCAACCATGTCATTACCCGATTCAAAGTCCCACAACAGTTAGTTTCCAATCATGGTAAACACTTCAAGAATGAGATCTTTGCAGAACTCTTTCCTGAATGTGCAAGTTTTCCCAACACAACCACGCATTCAGGAATGCACAATTGTTTGGGAAAAACCCGCACATAATGTGTAGGAAATTGAGTTTTACTCGCGCACACATGCGTGATTATTCCTTCTTTTCCCACGCACTAGTGGACACCTACCTCAAAAACCCCCTGTACGTCCCTCCGTATAGTTCCTAACTACCCTCCCCCAACTTCAAAAAGTGCACGACGATAAGGTTACTAACCTGTCTCTCGCAAACACTGGATCGGTAGCCCCACACTCCTGTAATCTCCAAATCACCTCACAGCTCCAGATCAACAATAGTGTTAGGTACAAATGAGGTCGCATTGTGGGCCCACCATCCACATATAGGACCTTTTTCCCAACTTCCACATCCTGTTATAGGATCCCAAAGCCTCCGTTTTTTGATCCGTTCTTAGCCGCAAGATTCTGATCGAACCATCTACACATTCACATTCCCTGAGTTATCATATGCACTTTTCCTCGAAGGAGCATTTTTCTCATGCCATGTTCAAGTACGCATGCTCACTTTCAGTTTTATCAACTAGATGTTATATGATCTTTATCATCATATATTTTTCACGTCGTGTATTTTTTTTGTGTGTGCATGTAATGACTCCCTCTATAAATAATTGCATATTCTAGTCACACCCTCTGACATTTTCCTTTAGGGTCCCTACATTCATCTCTGCAGTATCTTTACCTCTGCCACATTTTGGTACTGTCAATCGATAACACTCTCCCCCACATGAGTTGTCTGTCCCATTCATAGTTCCCCTTGGAAACTTGACACTCATGTTGATTTCACCCCCTAGGATTGGGAGTCCCGATAGTTTTTGCACTTCCAAGAATGAACCCCATACTTCTTCTTATCATATTTCTAACCTTCCCAATGGAATCTCCGGCTCATATCATCCTACACTTGGCTCTATTGAATGCACCCCCGCAGTTCCATTAGCCCTCCATCTCATCCACCATCACTTTTCCCATCTGTAGATTGTCCTCCATCCATTTACCTAATACATAAACCACCCATGGGCCCCCCACCCTCCACCAGTTCTCTTTCACAAACTTGTGCTCTAACATGCCAAGCCATCTTTCACTGGGGCACCCATTTCTATATCTGTATACTCAACCCAAATCATTATTTATTTCTTTGGTAATTGTATAAAGCCCTTGTTTTTAGCATATGCATAGCTTTTTTAGTCGTCATCCTTGATGGCCTTATTTTACCTGGAAAAGAAACCCATGTCACCCTTGGTTAGGGCATCCAACCTTTTTTCATATTGACGTTGTTAACAAACCCCGAGTATCCCAAATCCATATATGCACGATATCTAAGTTTTCCCACTTTGTTAGCCTCCGACACCGTTTAACCCCATGTCTAGTTGTCCCCATGACACTAGCTCCAGTTTTATGGTTGTCGCCACTCATCCTTCAACACCCCAACCAAGGGAAATCCTAAGTCCCATAGTGTCTTGAATTCGTCCATGTTACCCATCAGTACCTGATATCACCTATTACTCAGTGGATTTCACAAAGCCCTTTTCTTCTTGACGTCACATCTCCCTTCCTGTCGACATCATCACAGTTTATAGAAGGGTGACAATATCTTGACTCTCATTACCTCTTCAATGAGGAGTCTTGGACGACACAAAGAGAGTCATCATCACTTTCTGATTCCGTTGACCCCCATAACATTCGACTTCAACAAAATCTCATGTTAAGGTGGGTCTTACTACGTGACCATTGCAACTTTCCATACCAGCCGAAGACCTCTGAATTTGTTAGGCCATCAATGCCCGCGAGTCATCGACACTTCTTACCATCATCCTTTACTTGCTTCAGAGAAAGTTCACCATTCAAAACTATCATCTGCCATTATCAACCGCCCCCAAGGGTGCTACAATTATCTACATCATCATACATCTTCAGTTACAGTCCCACATTTTGGTTTCATGACACGAGCATGGGGCATGCCCGCCTCGTTTGTATACATATTTTTTTTTTCTTTCTTCCTAGAGAAAGGTTTGGTCCCACAATTTTCCCTCTCCCTCCGATGGATTGCTCTTGCAGTTCCTCTCTTCACTCTTCCTTACAATGGCACTCTCAAAAAAATAAACATTGATGTATTTCATCTATATGTATGCTCCTAACCTCACACATCAGGGGGCATCTGTTATCACCGAAAAATCGCCGCAACATTGCACACTATGGTTGAAGAAAGACATCATTTCCAACAACAATTATTACACCCACAACACCAAAATCCATCAAAAAGGCATTAAACTATATACTTGGTTCAAAAATAAAAGTGCGAAAATTCACCAAAGGAAGTGGGTGCAGAATGCACGGGCCAACACAACCCTAATCGCGCACTATGCACAGAATGATGAAGATGCACGAATGTTTATGAGCAAAGTCGTGCACTTCTCATGAGCGACACATTTATGAATATTTTCGGCCTCTCAACCACTTCTAGTTCGACCCTCAACACGATTTGACATTCAGATATGAGCGAAATCTATCTTGGAGGCTGGTCAAGGACTAGGAAGTGCCCTAAAAGGCCCCTTGTTCACACTATGAACCAGTTGTATCTTCCCATGAATGGACACTATAAATATGTGCCATGGGTGTGCTAGAAAAATAATAAATTCAAGGTATTGTTATGCTGCAAGAATTATTCTTGGAGAATCCTCTTTTCTCTTTGAATCATTCAATCACTATAGAAAGGGCCATTCCACTCACCTCTTGACAGGATTGGCATTGTATTTATTCACCATTGTTATTTTCCATTGTATGAAGAGAAGAGCTCTCTATTAGGGGACTCAAGAGCCCTCCCAAGGAGGAAGAGGGGATTCATAAGTCCCTGTCTTTCTCTACGGTGCTAGCCTATTAATACATTGATCCATTGGCAACTATATGATTGCCATTTTTTTGTTTTCATGGTTCTAGTTCTTGCAAGCTTCTCAAACATTTATTTCTTTTTAGTTTTATTTTTATTTCCTTGTTTCATGTGTATTTGGTTATCTAATCAACTCACAAACCTCTGTCTTGTTTTTTTGACTTAACTAGGCAAGTAAGTGTTGTGTTATTTCTCACCCGTGTGAAAAAATCAAGACAATAGTATGGTTTGGTAAGAAACACTCTCTTGAACATATGAAAGTGTTTGGTTGTGATTCTTATGTACATGTTCCAAAGGAAAATAGGAGCAAGCTGGATAATAAAGTTGAAAAGTATATCTTTATTGGTTATAAAGATGGTATAAAAGGTTATAAACCTTGGAACCCATAAACTAAGAAGACTGTCTATAGTCGAGATGTTGTTTTTTGAGAGGTTAAAGATGTTCCCAAACATGAATTCCTACCAAGGCAAGAAGGACTTGAGAAAATACGGTTTGATTTGGATGATGCAAAATTTGAACCAACAGAAGAAGATGAATCAAAAGAAGAAGAACCTCATACTCCAGTATCGAGGAGATCAATGAGAGAAAGAAGGAAACCAGAAAGGTATATTCTACTTGATTTTCGTGCTAATTTTTCTTTAGTTATTACTGATGATGATGCGAGAACTATCAGGGAAACAATGAATTCAAAGGATAGTAAACTCTTGAAGAAGGCCATGGTTGAAGAGATGGATGCCTTGGATAATAATGAGGCATGTGATCTAGTTGAGTTTCCAACTAGAAGATAGAACATTGGCAACAAATAGGTGTTTAAGAATAAGTTGAATGCAGAAGGCAAAGTGGAGAAATACAAAGCTCAGTTAGTAGAATTTTTTTATTCCTAGGTAGAGGGAACTGACTTTGGTGAAATTTTTTCTCTTGTTGCAAAGTTAAATTCTATTAGATTTGTTTTATCTGTTGTTGTTGGTGATTATGAAATAGAACAGATGGATGTGAAGACAACATTCCTACATAGGGATATGGAAGAAGAAATCTACATGAAGCAACCAGAAGGCTTTGCAGTGAAGAGAAAGAAACAACTAGTCTGCAAGATAAATAAGTCACTATATGGTATGAAGCAATCACCTAAGATGTGGTACCAAAAGTTTGACACATACATCCTTGGACTGTGATTTATGAGAAGCAGGGTTGATCATTGTGTATATTCCAAGCAGGTTGGTAATCACTTCATTTATGTAGTGTTTTATGTCGATGACATGTTGCTGGTAGGAAATAACATGGATGTTATCAAGGAGGTGAAATCACAACTATCCTCCAAATTTGACATGAAGGATCTCGGTGCTGCTAACTTCATTTTGGGAATGAAGATTAAAAGAGATTGTGCAAACAAGAAACTTTGGTTGAATTATAGAAAATATGTTGAGCCGATATTGCAAAGGTTTAACATGCATGAAATTAAACCGGTTAAGGTTCCTATTCATGTAGGTGTAAAGTTATCTGCAGATCAGTGTCCCAAGACACAAGAAGAGGAAGAGGACATGTCCCATGTTCCATATGCTAGTGCGGTTGGAAGTTTGATGTATGCAATGGTTTGTACTATACCAGACATTGCACATGCAGTGTGAGTTTTGAGCAGATATATGTCAAAAGCAGAGAAGGAGTATTGGACAATAGTAAATAGGGTTTTCATGTATTTGCGTGGCACTTCTAGCTATGGACTGTGCTACCAAGGAAGACCAGGATTGGATAGAGTGTTGGACATACATGGGTTTGTTGACGCTGACTGGGATGAAGATCTGGATCACATAATATCTACAAGTGGATATGTGTTTAACCTATTTGGAGGAGCAATCAGTTGGATGAGCAAAAGACAAGTTGTAGTGGCACTCTCAAATACAGAAGTTGAATACACGGTAGCCACTCATGCATGCAAGGAATCAATATGGTTACAAAGATTGTGTTCAGGTATTGAGTTGGTACAACAAGTAGTAAGGTTATATTGTGACATCCAGAGTGCAATCTTCCTGGCAAAGAACCCAACTTCTCATTCAGAGACACAACATATTGATGTTCAATATCACTTTGTGAGAGACATGGTTGAATACAAGAAGGTGTTGCTGGAAAAGGTAGACACTTTCAAGAATGTTGTAGATTCATTAACAAAGTTGGTGAGCTCTGAGAAGTTCTCCTGGAGTAGAGAAACAATGGGCATCACTGCCCTGGGTTGTTGACTATGTAATCATGTGACCCCTTGTATGAAAAAGAAAAAACAACAACTGGGAGAATGTTGGGTAGGTGTTATATTCTTTGCATGTGTGTGGGGGGGTGCATCAGATTTGATGACTACATTTGATGATCCCATCACCTATCGCTCTTTGTGGGCGTGTGCACCGTGTGCTTTCCTAGGGGGGTCCAAGGGGGGGGGGGCATGTAGTTTTTTTTTTTATATTTTTAGAGGTTTTCTAAATTAATCCTAGATTAAGGGATTAGGGTTTTGGTAGCTACAAAATACCTCAAATATTATGTATATATTGAATTTTTAAGGGTGAAATTAATACAATGAAGAGTTGAGAGGTGCGACACCAAGGAAGGTTGGTTTTCTCCCGATTAAGGGTTTCCAACGTAAATCTATGTGTATTATATGTTAAGTACCTATACCAGATCTGAAAATATACTTCAATAATACCAAGAATAAACCATAAACCATTCACCATAACATGAACACAAGAAATGGAGAAAACCATTAAGGTAGGGTAACACCATATATTAATCCTTATGGAAGGATAAAACTCCTCAAGCAATCCTTGCTTGTACAATCACAATATTCTTCACTATGTTTCATTACATTGCCTAGACTTCTTTATATAGCTCTCCCTATCTCCTAGG
>ML823110.1:25922-48153 GCA_009831015.1 Picea engelmannii
TATATATATATATATATATACATATATATATTGTACTGGGGGAATCAACAACAGGCGGTTCTCGTACTCGCATGACATGGGGTTGATACCCGTCGGCTACCACTATAACCCCAGGTGCAACCACCCAGCCCGCAAGAATGGCACATGAGTAAATCCGGGTGAGAATAGAACATGAGACCTCTTTTTACAATTTTCCTTCCATTTACACGCCACTTGCCAATCTGTCTACACCCGTGCGGGCCCCATTTATATTTTGTTAAAAATAAAAAGGCCCCCCATTTAAAATTTTGATTTTATTATTTAATTCTAAGTTTGAATTTTATATTGCATGTATATTCATTTCCATTCTGATTTTTGTCTTGATTTTGCTTAGATTTTTAATAAGTTGGAATGAATTATGTTTTTTACAATCGTTTGGGTCTTGTTCACGAATTTCACTTTTTCACTTGTTAAATAATGAATACCCCAAAATTCGATAGAATTTTCTATCTTGAATTAACAATTTTTCCCGATCCCCGAGTCACAACATAACCGGTTTTCTTTTCATTAAATCGATAACCTAGATTAATATTTTTTCAAATCAATGGTTAGATTTGTTCTTAGCATATCTGGATCCAAGTATTCCTTTTTATTGCATTATAATACTTTCCCCGGGTCTCGATTATCCAGAACTTAGATGTTAAGTATTCAACATTCTACTTTCCTTGATTAATAACAGATTTATGGGTTGACCTGTCCCTATAATGTCATCATCTAAACTCTAGATAGAGAATACAAAAGATACAAACTCCCATAAACAATCCAAAAGGAAGCCAATGTTCAAATAATTTTTAGCAAGTTAAATCTTCCACAAACTTTGATAAAAAAAGAAAATTAAAACCAAGATTCATGAAAGTGGGAAGATGTCCTTCTTAGGACTCGATGATTTCCCAAGTTCCTTCTTACAACTTCAATCCTTCCTTGGACAACCTGTCACCTTTAGAATTTTGTTCGCTATACACATGAAAAAATGAAATGCTAGAGAAAGAAAATTGTAGGTTCTTGATGTCCTGAAATAAAGGTTGTAGTAAGTAATACCGCAAGATAGAATCCCCATTCATCCATTGTATAACTAAGAGAGAGTAGTCCAATATTTGTATATGTGTGACTTCTTTTTCAAGAATAAGAATAAGGACCACCATGAGTGTCAAGAGTTCCCTAAAATTATTTTTGGCTTGACCAAACCCAACTCTAAATGAAACAAAATAATTTTGGGAGAGCAAAATGATACCTCCAACCCCCCACCTTTGATAGATTTCCTTGAGAGGCTCCATCAAAAAATGCCCAGTGAAAGACTTTATTTATGTGGCCTACTGATACTTGTGCATGAGGAGGGGTAGAGGAGAGTTGAGGAAAGGCACTAAGAATGCTAAGACTTTGAGTATCACACTTAATGGGTAAGGTGTCCTTTTCTTAAAAAAGTTTGGCATTTCAGGCTAGCCAAATTCCCTAAGATAAAGTGAGAGGAAGGGATTTGAAGGATTTCTTGGCCCTATTATGATGCCAATTTATAAAATTTTATTCTATGGAGTCTCCTTGCCAGGGAATATTGAGACCAATTATTCCTTCAATTTCTTCCCATACCTATTTTGAGAAAGGGAAAGAGAGAATGAGATTGATTTAGATTGGATCATTATATTATTTTTCATCTATCATGATGCTTTTAGAGTGGAAAAAATTAGAGAAAATAGCTTGTAGGGTCATTTTAGTGGCAGGTCCCAGTTTGGAAAATTGGGGTCTAGAACCTTCTAGAGCCATTTTGAAGCATCAAATAACATTTTTGGGGGTTAAAACTTTCCTAGCACAGATCAGACCCCATGACACTATTATACACATTAAGACCTTCCAACAGTGCAAGAATCACGTCAAGAGGAGGTCATATGAAAAATTTATGCCTCCTGCAAGTTGACCAACCGTGTTGACCACCATGGTACGAGAGGATGCCATGCCATCCCCTGTTACTCATGCATATGGGGCTAGCCACATATGTAATTTCAAGAAGATTCTAGAAGGTCCAAAACTCTATCACATTTGAGGGTTGAGGAAGGAAAAAACCTACCCCTAGATGGCTATCAGGCTATGTTAAATACCGAGCCACTAGAAGGAGAAAAGGTTCCATTCTATGTTATTTTATTTTGTTACATAGCAGAGAAAAACCATTGGGAGTGGGAAATTAGAGAGAATAAAAGAGGGGGTTAATGTTATGTAGCAACCTAACAGGCCACATGTCTCAAGAAACTTTATAGAGAGTTCCTTCTCCTTTTTAGTTGCATTATTTCCATACCAGAGAAAAGAGAAAAGAGAGCAGAGAAACCTCACCTTCTAACTAGGTTTTCTCCCTTAAGGGTTTCTCAGAGAAAATATTTGTGTTATTTTATGGATGGTGTGTGATTTTATTTTATTGTTTTCTCTTTCCATGTTTGATCTATTTCGTGCATAAACATAAAATCAATAACCAAAAATCTCGGAATCTAAAGGAATTTAACCTTCATAGTGTAGATTTCAGTTTTGTTTATCATATATGTTTTGACAAACCATTCTAGTGAAATATCCACGACAATTTACAAATCATATTGGTATCAGAGCATGTTTTCGTGGGGTATTTGTGGAAAGTTGTAGGATCCAAGAATCAACTTAAAGAGAAGTTGCAGAAACCCTAGCCATGATGGACAATTATGTTCACAACAACCCTCAAGATCCAGCAAAAGAAAGATTTAAGAGGTTGGAAGCGCAAGTTGCAAACATCAGTCGCAATATAAACCTCCTCATGGAATATTTAAGAACCAAGATTAGACTGTTTGGAGATGATGGAAACTCTATCCCATAGATCATATTAGAGGGGAAATCAGGAGATCAAGAGGACCTAGGAAAGGAGTTGCGAAAATAACTAGAGAAAGAGCAATCAAGTTCGAGTGTCGTTAACCCTTCACAATCCCTATTCAAGATGGAAGTGAAAGTGGACATAAATCCATACCAAGGTGAGATAGATGCATTACAAATGAATCATTGGTTGTGTTGATGGGTCCTAAATCCCTTTAGTTCAACAGCAGGAACCAAACCCATCACCGAGGCCCAATTAGACTCTTCAGTGTTTAATTGTGGAATGGTTCTCCAGATCTTGCGATCTGGCCAATTAATCGATGGGCTTTACATTTTCTTATGAAGGCCTCTCCTTCAATTCAAACATTCTCTTTTTGTAATTTTATTTTTGGTGTGACCGGTAAAAGATTGGAAAGCTAGTATAAACCAAATAGGCAAAAAATGGGAACAAACTTAAACTACTGGAGAAGAGGCTAGGTTTGGGATAACCCTTACCCTTGCATGAAAACAATGATCGTATACCACATGCCTAGTACTAATATGTTAACCTTGTGAATATTCCAATTACTGACTGAGATACGAGATATCTGAAGAAAACATGCATGTGATAAACAATGGTAAGCAAAATAATTCTCTTAACTCTAATCATAAATCACATAATAACACAAAGATTCATTTTTATCATTAAATAAAAGAACTGTAAACATTGCATCAGATAATTTATCAATAGATTTAATAACTCTTACTCGTTACTACATCCATTCATGAGATGGAATAGGAAATAGTTCTTCTTCACATCCAATCATACACGCATTTGATGAAAATATAACTTGTCTCTGGTCCAGAAGGACTTCTCAATTAAAGGTAGCCCCAAAATAATTCTTAACAAACCAAAAAAGAGAGTTTCTTGCAACAACCATCGACCCTTGACCAAATGGTCGATGCTCTTATTTATAACATAAAATTCAACTGAAAATAATGGCTAAGTGTAGATAAGTAAAACAAAATTCTCCACGTGGCGTTCTCCTATCATCTTGTCTAGGATTTATCTCAAGGTATCACTTTAAACGAGTGATTCTTCTCGTATTTTGACTAATTGATGAACAACTCCTCACAGGTGTGGGCGTATGGAAATATGTGTTGTTCCATCCGAGCCGCTTAAATATCTCTGATCTCCACCGCATGCGCCCGATACTTGACCAGACATGCACTTAACTGTTGTAGCACATCCCGAGATTTGATCGATTGTTCCATAAACCGTCGCACCTAACTCAGCTCTGTTGTGTTTGTCACTTTTGATATTTCTTCAGCTCATGATGAATCTTGCTCAGTGTGCGATTTGATTATGCCACGCAAATTGATGGAGTCGTCGTGTGTGCCAAACTCGAGGAGTCCGATATCCTTCATTGCCTTTGTTGATCTTGACTCAACTCCTTACGCACTTGACTTATTTTCTTGAATATTATGATGAGGCTCTTGAGCCATTCTTTCTCAACACTCGGAGGCATCTTTCCTGCAATCGAAATTAAAATCATTTAGATATTGCATATAGAACAACACTCGGTGAAAACATATGTATAAAGTGTAAGTGTGAAGAATCCGGACTGGTACATACCTGTAAAGCTTGCTAAACTTGGTTGTTTTATACTTACATGATTATCTAGATGGATATCAGTGGCCACCCACCTTTTCCAAATGGCTCAAAACAGTTTTCTGGCAATTTTGACAATTTACTATTTTTAGCAGGTTTTAACTTCCAGGGCCATTTTGAGGGTCCAAATGAAGGTTTTTAGAGATCAAGGTTCTCAATGATATCCAAAGGCATGATTTAGCCCCCAAAATGAATCTCCTCGATGATACCTTTCCAACGAGCTATCACACACCTAAAACGGAGATCGTATGCAAAAGTTACGACCCCGAGAAATTGATGTACTCACTTACCCAAATGGGGCCCACATGACTTTTGGCGCTTCATCTCCTAGGGTTAGGTTTTGGATGTCTAGGGTTTCTGGAATTCATGCTTATTGTAAAAATGCCTTCATAGGCTCATTGTAATCATATTCTTGCGAATGCGAGTAGCCATCATATATCTTCTCAGAGATAAGCTGCCACCATTCTAGCGAGTCTTTCACTCTGTATTTTTATAGTCTCCGTACATTTTTTCATTAATAGAAATCGTGTATTAATGTATATTTGTGTTTATGGTTGCATCTCTGATACATTTCTGTTATATTATTGAATATCTGCGATATCTCTGCGCATTTCTTTATTATATCTCCGATCTCATTTCGTGCCGAAAATAATTCGGATCAGTGGTATCAGAGCAGGCTGCTCTTGATCGTTTTTTTCAGTGCATGTCCCCGACGAGGTCTGAGTATAGCAAGTTGGGTCTCGATCTTGTCTCTCTTGAAGACAATCGCTCTCACACACCCAAGAAACCCTCAATGGAGGAAGAAAATAAAATCGACGGAGCAGACGATCCTATCAATCTGTTGCTTGAGCAAGCTCTCACGTGACAGAGGGACGAAATGATGGAGAATTTTGCCCACATCCTTAAATGCCTACCGATAGCATCAAGCGCATCTTCATCAAGCGGCCACTTTGGAGGCACCTCGCCTTTCAAGGTACAAGTTAATTTTGATATTCCTGTATTTGAAGGACAGATAGATGCAGAAGCCCTAGAAAAATGGTTAAATCTGCTAGAAGGTTATTTCTCTGTTCACAATTTTTCCGAAAAAGAAAAGATCACCTTCGCACTCCTTAAAGCTCTCCCTCATGTCAAAAATTGGTGGGAAACTTACTAGGAGCAAAGTTCCACAGAGGAGTCTAGAATATATGGGGCCGATCCCACTTGGGATTTTTTTATGGATGCGGTAAAGGAACAATATTACCTTATTGGCAACTACGAAGACCAGTACATGAGATGGACCACACTGTGGCAAGAGAGGGGCCAAGCAGTTCCGGAGTTCACCAATACCTTCCATACCTTGCGCACCAAGTTGGGTATCAAAGACTCCTAGCGACATTTGGTTCTAAAATACCGTGGGGCTCTACAAGATACATCCAGACTGAAATGGATTTTCTGGACATCTCATCACTCGGTGCTGCTTATCAATATGCTGTTAAAATTGAGTAGAAACTTAAGCACCAGAACAAATGGGAATTCGGATCTACAAATCCGCAACAACCAAAGTATGACAAAGACGACCCTAACAAACAGCCTCCCGAAAACCAGTCCAAGACACAGGAAAAGAAGGGTCACGGGAAGACAAAGAAGGACACCGGAAAATGGTGTGATTTCCACAAAAGCCCCTGGCACAACACCGATGAATGTCGCTCAAAAAATTCATTGGTGGCCGATATCAAAGATAAGGATCCGAACCCTGATTTAGAATCTAATTCTGAAAATACTGGTAAAGGACAGATCGTTGATGCAGACCCCACTGCTATTGTCGCGACCGCAACAATTCAACCAGAAGAACCAACAAATCCTGAAGAGGGGGAGTGCCTTTTTCATTCACAGATGTGGGTGAAGGGGACCCCACTGCATTTTATTGTTGATAGCGGAAGCCAGAAGAACCTCATCTCAGCAGAGGTCGTCAAACAATTGGTATTGTCGACAACACCATACCCGCAGCCATACAACATCGGGTGGCTTCGCCAAGGACAAGATCTTCGTCTCATCCAACAATGTCAATTGTCATACGACATCCAACCCTTCAAGGATGAGGTATTATGTGATGTTGCCCCACTGGATGTATGTGATGTTCTCTTGGGCCAACCATATATGTGGAAGCATAATGCTATTTATGAGTCTCGACCTCGTAGTGTCATTGTTACTTTGGGGGGTCATCTCTACAGAATACCAGAAGTAGTTCCAACTATTGTTTCACCTAAAAAGTGTCACAAGGTAGTATCTCATACTGCAAAATTCAGCTTCTTCACAATCTGTTCAAAAGGAGAACAAAAGGACACTGCAACCACTACAGGCTTGCCCAAAGCACCTTCTATCCAACAGAAGCAGATCAAGAAGGCTTCAGCAAAGTGTGAAGATTCCTTCTACACATCATCCTCTCATGTATCTCGACTTGTTGAACAACCTCAACCTCATTAGGTTTGTGACAGATTTCCACAAACTGAGCAACGCGACGTCTCCAACAAGACAAACAACTCACCAAGATGCAGATTCAACAAACACTTTTCCCTCTCCCCCGGGAACTCAAAGCAACGGAGACCATTGCTTCCTAAGGAGGGAGGATTGATCCAGATGGATATCGGTGGCCACCCACCTTTTCCAAATGGCTCAAAACAATTTTCTGGCAATTTTGGCAATTTACTATTTTTAGCAGGTTTTAACTTCCGGGGCCATTTTGAGGGTCCAAATGAAGGTTTTTCGAGATCAAGGTTCTAAATTATATCCAAAGGAATGATTGAGCCCCCAAAATGAATCTCCTTGACGATACCTTTCCAACAAGCTATCACATGCCTAAAACGGAGATCATATGCAAGAGTTACGACCCCGGGAAGTTGATGTACTCACTTACCCAAACAAGGCCCACATGACTTTTGGCGCTTCATCTCCTAGGGTTAGGTTTTTGGATGTCTAGGGTTTTTGGAATTCCTGCTTATTGTAAAAATTCCTTCAGAGCCTCATTGTAATCATCTTCTTGCGAATGCGAGTAGCTGTCACATCTCTTCTCAGAGACAAGCTGCCACCATTCTAGCGAGTCTTTCACTCTGTATTTTTACAATCTCTGTACATTTTTTCATTAATAGAAATCATGTATTACTGTGTATCTGTGTTTATGGTTGCATCTCTGATACATTTCTTTTATATTATTGAATATCTGTGATATCTTTGTGCATTTCTTTATTATATCTCCGATCTCATTTCGTGCCGAAAATAATTCGGATCACGTGATCTCTGCAATCTTTCGAATTGCTTTCCCCCGCTTCTGTTAGCGCCGTCATTTTTTCTTTAGTCAGGGTGGGTTACATCAACATGCCACAGTCATGAAAAGTCAAGTATGGGAGAATATGAAAGTTGAAGTCACACCAATGGTTGGTTGGCCTTTGGAGTCGGGAAAGGATGTCAGAGCCAAACATGTGCCGAAAGTACGAGTATGTTCCAAAAGAGTTGGATCCTGTCATAAGGGAAGTCATTAGGTGCCTTAGGTCGAGGAAAGTTGTTTAAACATAAGTCACATCAACAAGTGCATCAACTATCATCAGCTCATCATGACAGCTGGGGGATTAAAAAATTCAAATGATCGTACCACACACCCTCTGCAACTCTTATTGACTGTGTCTCACACGCCCCAGAACATACTCGTCGTGTGGATGTGCCAGAGAGACTCTCCAGTTTGCTTCAAAACATACAATCACCATGAATCCAATGTTCCCTAGCACATTTCAACTTATTTCACGCTCTGTTATAAATTTTGGATTTTCTGTATGCATTCTACTCACCTGCCGAGCTCATGCACCATTGGTAATTCGTCTCATGAGCCCGGTTTGATAAAAACAAATTCCGCTTTGAGCCTTCATTAAGTTCCTCATGCATAAGAAAGGTACATTGTCACGCCATGGGAACTCCTCAAGACACAATGCGGGGCACACAAAGCAGTCGAAGCACCAGGCTTGAGCCTCAAAACACCTGGGATTCATTCTTACTTGCAGTGGGCATTCTCGAGGTTTCAAAGGGAGGTTCCTACATGCGCGCAAAAATGATGGTATCGCCTCATTTGGAGGTCGAAGTGGAAGAAGTTGCTTTGGAATGGAGGATGTTGGAAACCACGTCTTCCCAATAGAAGATACCCCAGAGAAGGGGAAGGCCAAGGAAGAATAAGGAAGCTGGGGAAAACTACATCCCGAGCGGGCCGTGTGCGAAATTGGACGTCGATGAATTACTCATGCGCATTATCTGGCTAGAGCCTGTCGAAGCCACTAGTCGGGGGACCAGGAGCAGAATGAGGAGGACAGATTCCTTGGGTTCTAAAGTTCGAGAGCCGACTCAGCCGCTGGAGCAGGCACAAATTTCCATTGCTAAACTCTATCAGGAAAATAGAGAGTTGAGACGACAATTGGTGGAAAATACCCTCGAGGTGTCAACATCCCAAAGTCATGAAGGGAATGTGACATGGTTCAAGAGACAAATCCAGGAAGCGCAAGATACAATCATGCATTTGTGCAAAGCACAAAGGGTGCTAGAAGAACAAAAAATGAAAGCATCTCAGGGAGCGCGAAGCAGCCGGGGAGAAATCCTGTGCGAGTCTTGTCACCACGCAGAAGAGGCATGATGGACAGACTCTATTATGTATTCTTAGACGAGGCACCAAATTTTGATAGTTTTTTGAAAATTTTCATGTTCTTAAATGTAAACCAAGTTAGTGGGCCAAAAGGTGTAGACAATGTCTCTTGTATGTAACATGAGTTAGATGGAAATCTAATATAAAGTCTTGAAACTTTGACAAAAGGGATTTGGTTGTGGCGATTGGATGTATCGTTTCTTTTCTTTGCGCATGTGTCTCTTGTGTTCTTTGTCCATATTTTTCTTGTTTGATTCAGGACGCATTTTTGAGCCTGGGATTCGCTGCACATCACCCCCTTGTTTGCGCCATTCAGACAGGCCCCTTCTCATGCAAGTTAACCCCAAATTTATGCTTAGTGGTGCTCCGAGTTTCTCTGTGTTTTTCATTGATATCCTTCTGCGAAAACCTCTGACGCCGATTGATTTTATCATACTGTGCTGATGTGGCACAACTGGCTTAGGATACGTGGTACTGAGGACCAATGACTTAGCTTGTGGGTAATGGTCTGGACTGGGACTTTGTTTAAGTTGTGCACTCTAAGATAAACTTGGAACTGTCGATGACGAAAAGGTATTGGGGATCGACGTTCACGGATAAACCTATCGTGTAGTTTGCTTTGGGTTAGCATCCTCAAAAAATCCCGATCCTGGGATGTTCCAGAAGTCGGCGATCAACGAAAAAATTTAGCATGGTCCGAATGTCTACCGCGACTTGGTTTTCTCCGATATTTCTAGGCACGTCGGGTATCGGCTATCGACGATATCATTGCCTCCTTCATTAATATTTACTCTCCTCGCCCTTTACCGATGCCGAAGGAGATCAGTCATCGGCGATATCTTTGTATGATGCTTGTCGCGAAAGAAAAATTTCCTTCTGTCGATGCCAAATGAAAATGGGGGTTCGCGGACTGCTGTTTCTTGGAATGATTTTCCTCCTCTAATTCTTCCTGATGCTGAACCTTTGAGTGCGTCGGGGAAATTTTTTTTTTGGTTGTTGATTCTTTATTTAAACGCTAGTCTTTTAAGTTATGGATTTTCACATATTCAAGCAAACTTTGAGAGACTTAAATGAGAATCAAAGTGATAAGCAGAGGCAACATTTTACAATGAAGTCGAATTAAACAGTGTAAAACATCAAGTGGCACCCAAAAAGTAAAATTTTGACATAGGATTTTTAGGGTGTGTTGAGTGCTCAACAAATGACGACTTATTGGGCGAAAGCATAATCTCTATTCCTCCTTCGAGCTCGACTGATGCAAAATCTGGTGGAGAACTTAACTTGCTTTAAATTAGATCCCCTTTTACCCTTGCATTTGAACTTTCTCCGGTTGATGCCTCCAGGTTTGTCTATGGGGTTTTCAACCCTTATTCCTCCTTCGTTTCCTGTAACCTTGACTCACGCCCTCTTTTTGCAAGAGTCTAGTAGAGCACACTGGCCCAGATCCTTTCTTTACCTTTACTCACTTGCTACAGTGTTTCTCCATTGCCAGCGAGCGTCCATAGCCCCGACGAAGTCACCCCGATGTCACAGACCTTGCTCCACTGCCAGCGAGCGTCCATAGCCCCGACGAAGTCACCCCGATGTCACAGACCTTGCTCCACTGCCAGGGAGCGTCCATAGCCCCGACGGAGATATCGACATACCTTCTCCTATTGTGTGCTCATTTGATATAGTTAACTTTTATTTCGGCAGAATGCCTTGAGCGAGTGGGAGAGGATGACGTCTGATATTTTGCAAGATGAGAAGGTTAAGGTGAAACTCACTAGCTCTATCTCAGAGGTGCATGTATTCCTTTCCAACTTTCCATCTTTCCCTTAAGGTCTTACTAGACCACTAAGCAAACATTTCTGGCATTTCTCCGAAGTTGTTCATCTGCGCAGGTTAGATAGAGAGACACTTGAAACAATTGCAGGTTCCCAAACGCTTCTTGTGTTTGTGTGTGAGCGCCAAGTTAGGAAGAGAGTTCCCTATGTCACATGATCTGAGGTCAACCATCATCTTCCTGAACACAATCTTCAAAAGCACAGGAAAAAGCAAAAGAAAACAAAAAAATGTATTTCACAATCGATTCAGCTAAACACAAAATCATGAAAATACGCACGTGAATCATAAAGTATATAGTTTTTTTTTAATGAAAGTATTGTTTTAAATCTTGGCCATTCACTGGGCGGGCGTCAGGTTCCCCCCTTAGATTTTGTAACCAATAAGTTCCTGCCCCAATCTTATCAACCACCCGAAAAGGTTTGAGCCATAGGTTCTGAAACTTAGAATGCTTTCCTTTAGGCTCGTTTACTCTATCCCACATCAAGATTAAGTCCACTACTTCAAAGTTCTTCTCTTTAGCCTTATGCTTGTCAAACCACCTTTTAACTACTATGAATTTTGATTTATCTTTCTCCCTTTCATATTCTAACATGAGCATGGTGTAAATTCTTTGTTGTAAGGTTGATGAGGGATGCCCCCTGGACTCCTGAGCAAGTTGAAGAGATGGAAGATATAACCCATTCAGAAGAATGGCTTCCTTGGGTTTAACTCTATCTGCCCATAAGGCGTTATGGAGTAGATTATGCCAATTCCTCTGGTTGTCCGCAACCATTCTCTTCAATATTCTCACTAGGTTCTTATTGGTTGATTCCACCACTCCATTTCCACATGGATAATAATTTGTAGAGTATCTAATTATGATTCCTTTATCTAGGGAGAAATCTGTTAATAAGGTGGAAGAAAAATAAGTTGCGTTATAAAAAACAAGCACAGAGGCGACACTAAATCTTGTGATTAATTGTTGTTCTATGAATTGGATTACCGCCTTCTCATTTACATGAGTTAGAGGAATGAATTCTGCCCATTTTGTGAAGTAATCAGTGGCAGTAAGTATATAATTTTGTTTCTTTGAGGAGCTTGGTGTAATTTCTCCTATGATATCTAACCCCCATTGCTTGAAAGGCCTATAAACGGTTATCGGTTGGAGTGGGACGACTTCTCTCTTTTCTCTCCCAGTGCTTATTTGACAAGTTTTATAGTTTCTAGCGTATGTGTGAGCATCCTTGAACAAAGTGGGCCAATAATAGCCAACTCTTAGTATCTTATGAGTGGTGGTGTCTCCCGCGAAGTGTCCACTTGCAGGGCCATCATGGAGCTCCTTCAAAACTTTGTTTGCATCTTCACATTCAAGACATCTCAAAAACACTCCATCATAATTGACCCGGAAAAGTACCGAATTTATAAGGCGATATTGTGCAGATTTTAACGTGAGAGCTCTCCTTTCCCTAGGGTTGAGGTTTTCCAGACAAGTCCCATGGTGTAGAAGATAAGTCAATTTTTCATACCAAGACTCTTGTCTTGGGGAAATGTATGAAGCTTCACTACACCATAATTCCATATCATTATCCCATCCGGGGTCTTCATTTACTTAGTCTTGAGATTCAACTTCCAGCTTGCATAACCCTTTTCCTTCAACTAGTTTAGTAGGTTTTATGTCTAGATCAAACTCTTGAACCAATCCATTCAGTTTCCTCTTCTTTCCCCCATCTCCTGTTGTGTGAATGGGGATCGGACTGCGGGGTGAGGCACGATTACTTTGGTATGGTTCTTGAGGATGTAAGATTTGAAATGTTTTACTGCTTTATAAATTGCATAAGCCTATTTATCTATAGCAGGATAATTTAGTTCAACTCCTTGGAGGTTAGTGCTCATGAACAACACTGTAGCCTCGTTGTTGTCATCATCCTTCTGAGTCAAAACCACAACTAACGATTGATCGGAGGCGAAAGTATAGAGGAAAAAATCTTTGTTGAAATCAGGGCTTCGAAACACGGGGGCTTGAGATATGGTGGTCTTAATATCACTGAAGGCCTTTTTTTGTTCACCATTCCACTTAAATTCGACATCTTTACGAATTATCTTTTGCAAGGGTTTGATAGTTTCTGCGAAATCGGGAGTGAACTTTCTCATAAAATTGATTTTTCTGAAGAATGACTGCATAAATTTCTTGTTATGAGGCAAAAAAATTTGATCTATAGCCTTAATCCTTTCTGGGTCTATGCGAATGCCTGCTTGAGATATAATGTGGCCTAGCAACTTACCTTCCTTGACACCAAAAACATTTTTCTTAGGGTTTAAGGATATACCATATTTCCTACACCTTTCGAAAATCTGGATCAAGTGTTGGATGTGGTCTTCTCTGTTCTTTGAATACAACGTCACATCATCCAAGTAAACTACTACACACTTGTTGATTAGTCCCCGAAATGCTACGTCCATAGCCCTCTGGAAAGTTGCTCCTGCATTGATTAACCCAAAAGGCATGCGTTTGTAAGAGAAAGTTCCCCACTTGGTTAAGAAGGTGGTTTTTAATCAGTCTTCCTCTAAAACCAGAACTTGGTTGTAACCTGAGAAACCGTCTAGCAAAGAGAAAATTTCAAATCCAGACACGTTCTGCAAGAGATGTTCCATTGGTGGGATTGGGTATTGTCTTTTTCCAAAACTCTATTCAGGTTTCTAAAATCTATGCATAGGTGGATCTCCCCTGACTTTTTCCTTACAGGAACCAAATTAGCTACCCATGTAGAATGTCTAACCTGGAAGATAATTTTAGCATCTAACAGTTTCTTCAACTCCTAACACATGAGAGGTTCCAGGGAAGGGTGATACTTTCAGAGCTTCTGTTGGAAGGGTTTCACTTCAAGTTTTAACAGGATAGTGTGTTGAATGATACGGGTATCATACGTTTTTAGATCTCAGTAGGACCATGCAAAGACATCTTGATACTGTCTAAAGAGTTTGAGATAGGCCTTCCTTTCCTCTTTAGATATGGTTTTTCCGAGGTCTACATTTTTTGGGTTTTTCGGGGTTCCGAGATTTATAGTTTCACGCATGGGACAAGAGCTAGCGGTATTAGAGTTTTTGGGCCCCTTAAATCGTTCCTTTAGATCAAAAAGGTTTTCTAAGTTCGCTATCCCCTTCAATATTGTGTGAGACCTTGACCCATCGATCAACTGATTCATATGAAGGTCGGTTTCCGTTGACTGTTCCTAGAGTGCTTCATCATCAATGGCCAACTCTTGAAAATTGTCCTGGTTGGTTAGAAAGTTTATAATCTGTTCATCTCCCTCAAAAACCTTCCAATTAGAAATATTTTTGGGCACCGAGGGTTTATATAAAATTTCTACAGTGAACTAGGAAGCTTTATAATCTTCTAGAGGTGATAGCCTTGAGGCAACAGTGGCCAGAGAATCAACACGAATGTTCTTTGATCTGGAAATTGTTGTAATGTTGAAAGCTCCAAAATGCTCTATTAGCCTGTGCACTTCCTGTTGGTAATTCTTCAGGTGTGGAGAATTGCAATGTATAGTATTCCTTATCTGTCTAACAATGATTTCAGAATATCCGAAAACCTTCAATTCTTGGACATTTAGGTCTATGGATTTCTTTAGCCCTTGCATAAGAGCTTCATACTCAGCAGTGTTGTTTGTGCATTCAAATTCTAGTTTACAAGACAAGAAATGTCGTTTTCCTCTCAGGTTAATGAGGATACACCCCACCCCTAACCGTTCTTGCGATTTATATCCATCAAAATATAAGGTCCAAACTTGTGGGAAAGGTGTGTCGGCTTCCCGTTCCCTATTACTTTCCTCTTTTCCTCCTGCTAGTTTTGTGATTTCTAATGCAGGTTGTTGACATAAGAGGGTTTCTTTCGCCTTGTCGGCAACTCCTCCCAAAAAATCATTTCAGAGTTCTGAGTGAGAGGGACATTAGATGAAAGAGGGGAGAAGTTCCTGAAGTAGGAATCACAGGAATAATTGCCTAGCACAGGGAAATCTGTTGATGAGGGTTCGTTTGGGGTTTCTAGGTCAGTGACATAATGTTTCAGATATCTTTCCCTATCATTTATGATCATATTTTTGTGCCCTTTTAATGGCAACCAAAGGTGTGCCCAATCTGTACTAAAGTATCTGTTTAGCTTCTCAGACCAGTCTCGGCTTAGTAGTAGCCCATACACTTTTGGGATATCTACTACAATGATGTCAATCACTTGCACAAACTTAGGATGTGTTGCTATTCTGATCATTACATCTTTGAGTTCTCCCATGACTTTGACCTGGGTTCTGTCTAGTTGTATTACATGTTTGTCACTTTTGAGAGGAACAACATTTAATTTTTTACAAATAGACAAGGGCATAACATTGGAAGATGCTCATGAGTCGACCAAGAAATTGTGGAGGTTCCTGTTAAAAACTTCAAACATTAAAAGGAACGGTGGGACAAAAGGTTTTCCCTTCTTATCTTCCGAGCAAGCATTTACAGTTGGTTTATTCACTAGATCCGTGGGAGTTAGATTTATTTCCTGATCATTGCTTGTCGTAAGGTTTTCTACTAATTTCAAAGCTTGTAGCAGAAAGTCTTTTTGCTGAGGGAGTCTACATATGTCCATAATTGATATATTAGCCTTCAACTTCTTCAA
This sequence comes from Picea engelmannii, assembly GCA_009831015.1. Taxonomy (NCBI): domain Eukaryota; kingdom Viridiplantae; phylum Streptophyta; class Pinopsida; order Pinales; family Pinaceae; genus Picea; species Picea engelmannii. The sequence continues at coordinate 41,556 of ML823110.1, forward strand.
ATCTTCAACTACGTTGTAGTCCAGTTTGGGTGATTCTTGGGTATGGATGCTTATAGGGTTCTTACGGGGAGAAAAATGTGTTTTTGGATGATCGGGAGTTGATCTTCCCCCTGATGTTTGGGTAGTAGCAAGGTCGTCTGAGACAGATCGACCTTTACTTCGCGTTTGCACCACCAAGACCTCTACAGATGGTTCTTGGGACTCAAACAAGTCTTTGGAAGGCATGATTAGGTCAGGATCCCATATCATCATGGTTGTGTCTTCTGGTAGATCGATCTCGTCTTGATCAACAACATTCATAACTAAATCGCTTGGTTGTTCGGTCAGGGAGACTTTGTCTAGAAACTAATTGGCCATCAAATTCATGGCACGCACCCATTGAGGTCAGTCTCTTTCGGAGTGATTTTCCTAGTGATAAGTACAGAAAGAATCAGATGCTACATTTCCCAAATTGATATTTAAGTTAGTTGGAGGGGTTCAATTTCTTTGAACGGTGGGTTCCTTTTGAATAAAGGCTTATAGGGCCTTTAGCCTTGGTTTCCTTCCCCTGCACTTCTTTTTGTGTCTATGATTTTGTTTGACAACTTCTTAACCATGCATTTGAGGTCTTCTATGTCTCCATTACCCTTTTCAGGAGCTTGTTCTACTTGTTTCCCTGGGGGTCTAGTGAGCAACAACCCTCTCCGGGGAGGGGGTTGAGATTCTTTCTTGACTAAAGAGACCTGAATCTCTTTGCATCCTTTCATTTGGAATTCAATTGTTTTGGCTTCTTCAAAATTCTCATCCAGGGTTGGTTTGGAAACCCTCTTCACGAACATGGAAATAGAAGCTGGGAGGGAATTAACGTATACTTCGATTTGCAACTCCTGAGTAGGTTTAGCTTCGAGTTGGAGTTTTTTTAAGATGGTGGTGAATATTTGATTAAAATCTTTGACCCTTTCCTTTGAAATCATGGTGGCAGTGAACAACTCAGCCATCAGAGCTCCTGTAGTAGTCTCCTCTGCAAATTTATCTAGAAAATCCTTCTGGAACTTCGTCCAGCTAGTTATAGATCCTACAGGCAAATTAAAATACCATGTGGAAGCTAAATTCTCAAAATTATAAGGGAATAGTCTGCATACTACTTCTTCATGCTGGACATTCATAAGTCTGATCGCTAGTATGAATTTCTTGCTATGATCTTCAGGCAATCCTGAGGTCTCGGGGTTGAATTTAGGAAGTAACTTCTCTGGGTGTCGGGGAAGATTGTGTACTCGTCCTGGGATGGCCAAATCATCTCTGGCCAACCAAGGTTGATTGTTCTGTGGTGGGTTTCCCCTTTCTTCATCATGGTCGTTGTTGTCTTCCATATCTTCAGACTCTGATTTAAATTCCTCCTCTTTCAAAAAATCATCTGGCTTAGAGACGTCGTCGGCTGGTGTTTAAGGGATAAGATTTAGAGGGTGTTCGATTTCGGTGATTGTGAAATATATCAGGTCTTCTAGTGTGTGCACAAAAACCTGGTCAGGGGTGTCGACCACTGGTCTTCTAATTTTTTGTCTTTAAGGAAGTATCAGAGCTAAGGACAATGCACTGATCTGTCGGGTGTATTCTCTTGTGATTCTTCTAAATTGATTTAATTCCTCGTGAGGAAAAGCATAAGGTATACCAGGGAACAATCGTTCTTCCTCAGGCTGAGGTGATTCACTCATTTTAGGAGTACTCAGTGTGTGTAGGTTGTCTTAGGACTGATTAGCCATGCATGTGGGATGTTTTGAATCTACCGACTGTCTGAAATATTATATGGGATATGTATTCAACCATTCATTCTTCAGGCACTCCTTCTAGCACCAATTCTGTTGATGGGTCCTAAATCCCTTTAGTTCAACAACATGAACCAAACCTGCCACCGAGGCCCAATTAGACTCTGCAGTGTTTAATTGTGGAATGGTTCTCCATATCTTGTGATCCGACCAATTAATCGATGGGATTTACATTTTCTTGTGAATGCCTTTACTTCGATTCAAATGTTCTCTTTTTGTAATTTTCTTTTTGGTGTGACTGGTAAAATATTGGAAAGCCGATATAAACCAACTAGGCAACAAATGGGAACAAACTTAAACTATTGGAGAAGAGGTTAAGTTTGGGATAACCCTTACCCTTGCATGCAGACAATGATCGTATACCACATGCCTAGTACTAATACGTTAACCTTGTGAATATTCCAATTACTCACTGAGATACGAGATATAAGAAGAAAACGTGCATGTGATAAACAATGGTAAGAAAAATAATTCACTTAACTCTAATCATAAATCACATAATAACACAAAGATTTATTTTCATCATTAAAGAAAAGAATTGTAAACATTGCATCAGATAACTTATCAATAGATTTAATAACTTTTATTCGTTACTGCATCCATTCATGAGACGAAATAGGAAATAATTCTTCTTCACATCCAATCATACACGCATTTGATGAAAATATAACTTGTCTCTAGTCCAGAAGGACTTCTCAATTAAAGGTAGCTCCAAAATAATTCTTAACAAACCAGAAAAGAGAGTTTCTTGCAACAACCATCGACCCTTGACTAATTGGTCGATGCTCTTATTTATAACATAAAATTCAACTGAAAATAATGACCAAGTGTAGATAAGTAAAACAAAAATTTTCATGTGGCATTCTCCTATCATCTTGTCTAAGATTTATCTCAAGGTATCACTTTAAACGGATGATTCTTCTCGTATTCTAACCAATTGATGAACATATCCTCGCAGGTGTGGGTATATGGAAATATGTGTTGTTCCATCGGAGCCGCGTAAATTTCTCTAATCTCGACTGCATGTGCCCGATACTTGACCAGACTGGCACTTAACTGTTGTAGCACAACCTGAGCTTTGATCAATTGTTCCATAAACCGTCGCACCTGACCTAGCTCTCTTGCGTCTGCCACTTTTGCTATTTCTTCAACCCATGATGAATCTTGCTCGATGTGCGATTTGATTATGCCACGCAAATTGATGGAGTTGTTGTGCGTGCCAAACTCAGGGAGTCTGATATCCTTCATTACCTTTGTTGATCTTGACTCAAATCCTTATGCACTTGACTTATTTTCTTGAATCTTTCGACGAGGCTCCCGAGCCATTCTTGCTCAACACTCGGAGGCATCTTTCCTACAATGGAAATTAAAATTGTTTAGAGATTGCGTATAGAACAACACTCGGTGAAACCATATGTATAAAGTGTAAGCTTGAAGAATCCAGACTGGTACATACCTGTAAAGCTTACTAAACCTGGTTGTTTGATACTTACGTGATCTCTGCAATCTTTCGAATTGCTTTCCCCCACTTCTGTTAGCGCCATCATTTTTTCTTTAGTTAGGGTGGGTTACATCAACGTGCCACAATCATGAAAATTCAGGTACAGAAGAATATGAAAGTTGAAGTCACACCAGTGGTCGATTGGCCTTTGGAGTCGGGAAAGGATGTCAGAGCCAAACATGTGCCGAAAGTACGAGTATGCTCCAAAAGAGTTGGATCCTGTCATAAGGGAAGTCGTTAGGCACCCTAGGTCGAGGCAAGTTGTTTAAACATAAGTCACATCAGCAAGTGCATCAATTATCATCGGCTCATCATGACGGCTAGGGGATTAAAAATCGAGATGATCATACCACACACCCTCTGCAACTCCTATTGGTTGTGTCTCACACGCCCCAGAACATACTCGTCATGCAGATGTGCCACAAAGAGTCTCCAGTTTGCTTTAAGACATCCAATCGCCATGAATCCAGTGTTCCCTGGCATGTTTCAACTTATTGCCCGCTCTGTTATAAATTTTGGATGTTCTGTATGCATTCTACTCACCAGCTAAGCTCATGCACCATTGGTAATTCATCTCATGAGCCCAATCCGATAAACAACAATTTCCACTTTGAGTCTTCGTTAAGTTCCTCACGCATAAGACAGGTACGTTGTCACACCATGGGAACTCCTCAAAATGAAAGACAGGGTACACGAAGCAGCGGAAGCGTCAGGCTCGAGCCTCAAAACGCATGGGATTCGTTCTTACTTGCAGCGGGCATTCTCAAGGTTTAAAAGGGAGGTTCCTACCTGCGCGCGGAAATGATGGTATTGCCTCGTGCGGAGGTCGAAGTGGAAGAAGTTGCGCCGAAAGGGAGGATGTTGGAAACTAGGTCTTCCCAACAATAGATACACTGGAGAAGGGGAAGGCCAAGGAAGAATAAGGAAGCTGGGGAAAACTACATCCTGAGCAGGTCGTGTGTGAAATCAACCACTAAGGAATTACTAATGCGCACTATTCGGCTGAGCCTGTCGAAGCTATCAGTGGGGGGATCGGGAGCAGAACAAGGAGGACAGATTCCTTGGGTTCTAAAGTTCGAGAGATGACTTAGCAGTTGGAGCAGGCACAACTCACCATTGCTGAAATCTATCAGGAAAATAGAGAGTTGAGACGATAATTGGTGGCAAAGACCTTGGAGGTGTCAACATCCCAAAGTCGTGAAGGGAACGTGACATGGCTCAAGAGACAACTCCGGGAAGTGCAATATACGATCATGCAGCTGTGAAAATCACAAAGGGTGCTAGAAGAACAAAAAATGAAAGCATCTCAGGGAGTGCGAAGCAACCACAGAGAAATCCCGCACGAGTCTTGTCACCGCGTAGAAGAGGCATGATTGACGCACTCTATTATGTATTCTCAGACAAGGCACCAAATTTTGATAGTTTTTTGAAAATTTTCATGTTCTTAAATGTAAACCGAGTTAGTGGGCCAAAAGGTGTAGACAATGTCTCTTATATGTAACCTAGATTTAGCGTTGACCACATAGATGAAGAGAAAAAAAAATCATTTGCTAGATTGAAGTTAGAGGGTTGTGCCTTAACCTAGTGGGAATGTCACACAGAGACACTTAGGTTGGAGGGTGGTCCACCAATAATTAAGTGGGAGGATTTCAAAATCCTCATTAAGTCCCAATTATATCCTATTGGGTATGTAGAGGACCAATGGATCCATTGGCATTACTTTAAGCAAATATAGGGGAAGATTGTATAAGAGTACACCATCGAGTTCATGAATATGACCATCATGCTGGGTATCTCTCCCAAGAACCCAGATGTACTCCTCAATTGTTTGGGGGGTCTACATAGTCATCTGCGAAAACAAGTGATCCTCTTCAAGCCAAGGACAATGGATGAGGTGTGTGTACAAGCACAATACCTAGAAAACACAAGCCAAAAGAAGGGGTAGCCAAGTGGTTCAAAGCAGAAAGAGCATCAGGAAGCTTTAAAGGAGGGGAAGAAGAAGTGGAAAGGGGGAAAATATAAGAAGAGGGCAGCCACTGCACATCAATGTAAGGATCCTAGAAACCATTGCAATCATTGCAACATTGATGGCCACATTGAGGAAAAATGTTAGAAACTACATCTAGCGTTGAACCCGAAGAACCGCAAGGACGAAAAGAAAAAGAACCTTCGAGCCACAGATTCAAGTAATGAGGTTGAAAGTAACTCTGATGTGGATGAAAAAAACCTCTGCACATTACCAGGAAGAGAAGGAGATTCCCAATCTCTTCCACAACAATATTTAGGTCAAGAAGACCAAGATAGATGCTCTATTTGACTTTGGATCATAGGTTAATCTCATAGTAGCAGATCTGGTCAACAAGATTGGATTGGAGGTTCACAATCATCCTAGCCCCTATCCATTGGGTTGGCTAAACAAGGATGCAAATATCAAGGTAACAAAGTAGTGTACGATTAAATTTGTTGTAAGTGTTGATTTTATAGATGAAGTAGAATTGGATGTAGTACCACTGGATGTATGTGGAATAGTGTTGGGAAGCCTCTACATGTATATGAGGGATGTTATCTTCATGCAGAGAGCCAATTAGTACCACCTCATCAAGGACATGAAATCCTTCATCATCAACGTGCACAAAGGAAATCAAAACTTTCACTAGTAAGTTCCAATCAAGCTAAGAAATTGATTAGTTATAGCAATAAATAGGTTTTGATTTTTCTAAGAGAAAATGAGTTTGGTGAAGAGTCGTTAAAAGAAAATACATCCTTGTACTAAAGAGCAGAAACATCAGTTGGAGGAGTCACTATAGACATACAGAGGAGTGTTCCAAGAGACTAAAGGGTTACCACCTAAGAGTGAAGTGGAGCATGAAATCCAATTATTGCCAGACTTCCCCTTGCCGAATATTGGGCTATATAGACAGTCCGTTCTGGAAGCAAACAAAGTAAAGAAGCAGTTGCAAAAATTGTTGGAGAAGGGTGTGATTCGACCAAGTACCTCACCTTGTGGGTCACCCATCATAATTGTTCCCAAGAAGGATGGGACTTGGAGAATGTGTATCGATTACAGGGAATTGAACAAGATTACACTGAAGAATCGATACCCTCTTTCGAGGATTGATGATCTGTTGGACCAACTGTAGCATGTCAAGTACTTCACTAAGATGAATTTCAAATCAGGATATCACCAAGTACGAGTCAAAGAAGAATATACCTGGAAGACTACCTTCACGACAAGGCAAGATTTGTATGAGTGGTTGGTTGTGCAATTCAATTTACACAACACACCTGCTGGATT
>ML823110.1:49010-64848 GCA_009831015.1 Picea engelmannii
TATGTGTAATCATGAACAAGTATAATATCCCTCACATGATCTTAGTCATCAACCCCTTTCTGATATTCAATTTCTCAATACATTAATAAATACAAGATCTCAACCATGTACCATAAAAACTCTTAGCCATATGCCAAGAAATACAAGATGTGCCTCAATAAGAAGTATCAATGATAAATATACCAGCACTGTATTTATGTAGATCTGACTTATATAGAAGATCCCATGTAGCCACTAGTCTCTCTAGGGAGAATCCTCAAATCTCCATTGTCATTCCTCATGCATACATCAAAATTCAACTATTCATAGAAATAAGACATACCTTTCGAACCAATGGACGGATCTGATGTATCTAAGCACTCTAGACCTTCCTAAGAGCTTGATTTCAAAATCTAGAACCTCTACACCTTCATCTTCTCAAGTTTCATGGCTTTATCAACATATACTCACCCTATACACAGTCAACCTACGTACATACTCACCCTATACACAACCAACCCACGTATACCTTCAATGCATACACACCCTATACACAAACAACCCACGTATGCATTAGAAAATGGGGTTTTCTGTAAATCCGAGAATTTCGCCGTCAACCCTTCATGCTACCTCAGACGTTCGCTACTTTAGATGTATCCACAAGTATTTACAAGAAGCTTTACACAAGAAAATAGATATACAAAATGTATAAGTGTGTATTTGATGAGTGAGCTTTGCCTCTTATTTATATCTTCATGTAGCCTTACACTTTCCTTATTTTAGGGCTTCTTTATTTTAAATAATTTCTTTTGCAAAGCACTTTGACCCTTGAGGGCTTCTATAAGACTTATGAGGGGTTCTCCAAGTTCGTATGGTCATAACTCTCTAACTGTGAGGAGTTATGTGGCGTTCCACATACCACCGAAAACAAAATGAAAAACACTATCCATCTAGGATATTTTCACTCACAAATTCATTGTCCTTCATCTCATTATTTCTCAAATAAGCATGGGTTCTCTTACTCCACAAAGCGTCTTCACGTGAGGGCTTTCACCATAAGAGGACCACTTTGGAGATCATCCATTTTTACTTCTTATCAACCATGACAAGACAATAATGACTCATCTTTACATCAAACAATCTTGGGTCCATTACCCAAACCTTGTGCCACGAGGCTTTCTTCAAGGGTTGACATCAATGACAACCAACCTTAATCAACAACACCAACTACATTTATGAGACTAATGAATGATGTTTTATGCCCTTATCTAGATTCATTTGTTATTTTTTATTTGTATGATATATTGGTTTATAGTGCTACCTAGGAGGAGCACATATCACATCCTACATGGGTGCTAGAGACCTTCAAGAAGCACCAATTGTTGGCCAATCTCAAGAAACGAGAGTCTTCTCAGTAGTCTTTTGTGTATCTGGGGTATGTGGTCGGTGTAGGTGAGCTCAATATAAATCCCACCAAGATGGAGGCCATCATGAAATGGTAAGTTCCTATAAATTGCACATAAGTTAGGATATTTTTTGGGAAAACACAGTACTTGCGAAAGTTCGCAACTTCATTTTCAGTAGTAGTTGCACCACTCCATGCCATAACAGGGAGTGGTAAGAGTTTCTAGTAGGGGAAGAATCAACAAAAGGCTTTCGATGAGTTGAAAATAAAGATCAGTCAAGCACCAGTGCTTGCACTATCAAACTTGCAGAAGCCCTTCTAAGTGGAGACATATGCAAGTGGGTATTCCACGGGAGTAGGCCTGATGCAAGGAGGAAGGCCTATCTGCTATCATTATGAAGTATTTCATGGGGTGGTCCTCAACTACCCTACCTACGACAAGGAGCTCTATGCCTTGGTACAAATTGTCAAAAAGTGGAAGCACTATCTGATGGGAAAAGAGACATCATCCACACAGATAAAAAATCGCTCCAGTATTTGCAGGCCCACAATAAGTTATAATAAACCAAGCACTACACATGGATGGGGTTATTACAACAATTCCATTTGGTCATAAATTATAATAAGGATAACACAAACAAGTTGGAAAACATGATTTCATGGCCACCCACATCTAAGATTACAACTTTGGAAACTTTGATGTACATGGAGATTTTTACCCATGATGCGTACAAAGAGGCATACACAAAAAATGAGGACTTCAAGGAGGTGTTTCAACAACTACATGGCCAAATTCATATAAAAGAAGGTGATGACAAGGCTAACTATCATTTCCATAATGGTTTACTCTACAAGCTTGGCAAGGTCTGTGTTCCTAAAGGTGATCGGTTGCAAATTATCAAAGAGGCTCACACCTCCAAAGATGCAGGATATTTCGGTGTTGGGAAGACAGTTTCCAACTTACATAGGAATGTGTACTGGCCCATAATACAAGAATATGTAACATGATATATTAGAGGATGTATACTTTGTTGTACCTGTTATCGCACAGTTTGTAGCTAGGATAAAAGGCTATGAGATGGAAGGCCAAACTGGCGTAACAGGAACCTATCCCACCCAATGTCACCATGATGGGGAGGTTCTTTCTCTTTAGGGAGGTTAGGCCCATGGGAGACATCCCCGATGACCTGGGTTTTTGAAGAGGCAAAGGTTGATAGGATAAAGATAAGTNCCCCCCCCCCCCCCTTCACAGATCACCACCAATCAGATGTTCCAGGCTAAACAACCAATAATAAAGTAAAACCTAGAGAAGTGTACCTGCCTGGAACAAGACAACAACAAATTGATACGTGCAAGCTATTTCAATGGGTTAGTACTTCATATCAATCAAGAACTATATGATGAAATTATAAGCAATTTGAATATAAATATTGACGGAGTCAATGTTTATCAATAGCAATAAAAATCATATCACTTCATCAATAATTATTAAAATGATGTGGCATTCAATGTAATAAACCAACACTTCAATTAACTTATGCCTAAATCACCATTCAATTGCTCAAAAGACAAAACGTTGCTGCAATAAAGATGTAATAACCAATGATGACATCATCAACTAGGGTTAGTAGGGTTAGCTAGAGCCAGGGTTAGTGTAATTAGGGTTTAAGATTTCAAAGGGTTTTGAGAGTTGTTTGACCAATTTCACTTCAACGTTGGAGGACTTCTAGATTAGTGCCTTAGGGTTTAATGGAGTCATAAGTGAAGGACACACAAGTTGAAGGAGGCAATATTTCAAGGACTAGAGGGAAAATTTTTGAGGTGATGCTGAAGCAGGGCCTCAAAATCGGAACACTAGGGGAGAGAGGCTCACTTCAGTGTTGCTAAAGCAAGGCCTCGTTCTCTCTCCTCCTTCCCGACAAACGGCTAGCTCAATAATAACAAAATATAACCAAAACAAGAGGGTTTGAAGAGGGAGGTGTTGCTACAACAAGGATTTTCAACAAACCCTAGAAAGTGTACGACCCTAGTGTAGTAAACCTAGGCCAGGGACGTCTCACTCTTCTTGGCTTCAAAAATAGTACGGCTAGCATTAAATGAAGAGAAGAAGAGAGTGTAGCTATGGCTAGGCTCTCTTTTCTCTATCAATGGCTGACAATCTCTCTATTAGGGAACATGAGACAAGGACCTACTTGTGTGCTTGTCACCTAGGGTTTTTGCTCAGCAATAATCATAAATACATGAAAGAAATTAAATTACAACCATTCATTAATTCAAGAAGTTTTGCAAAAAAATACTTACAATTCACCAAGAAATAAATGTGCAAACCCTAGTTGTAACACCTTCCTTCAAGAGAGAAACCAAAATATGCCAAAATAGCCTTCACCAAACTATCCAATAACCCAAGATGGGGTGCCAATTTCAGACCTCACTAATGAGTGAGTAAGTTGTAATGAAAAAATGAGAGTGAAAATCTCCCATTTATACAAAACCTTGACCTAATTTTACATTTTAGGTCAGGTAAAAAGGTCGACAAGGACAAAATATCAAATCATATTCATTAAATTGTCAAGTAAAAACCCTAAATCAAGTTGAAAGGAGAGTAAAATCCCCTCCAAGGGAAACATTATCCCTTTTTAGGGTAGATGGGGCGTCCTGGAGAAAAACGTTAGCCTTCCCTGGGCTTCTCCAACCTGCCACACGTGCCAATGTTGCCTAGTCTGCCTGCCCCAAACGTCCATGATGTTTGGTCACGTCATGGTCAAGGTGGTGATGTCCTAGGCCTCCAAAGGCCAACGTTCCACTAAGAAAGAGTCATCCCCCTAGGTCAAGCTGTTTCGGGGTGCCTCTGGTGGAACATTCTCTTCTTCTTCAGTGCAAATCCCCTGATCCATGTGTGTCCTATCTCTGCCCCCTGATGGGGTCTCAACATCCATCTGGTGGGCTCTTCAACCCCATGGAGGTCCGAACTGATCATCTCCCCATATGTACCGGTCCAAATGGTACCTGTCCGTCGAGCATGGTCCTGCACATCAAAGGCTACGCCCTTCGTGGGCTCATCATTCACAGGGATCATAGCAATGTCAATCGCATCTCATCATCAATATTATTAAACATATGCATAAAATCCCTAATACATCTGTCAATAGCTCAAAGATGTTACACAAGACTGCTATACAAATCTGGGAGAAAAGACAAAAAGTCCTATTGGGATAGTGCCCATCGGAAAAGGAGAGTTCCCAGGAGAAACCTCATCAAAACCATGTGAGTGGGTGATGTGGTTAGGGGAAGTCCAAGCATGTGGGTGCAGTGAGGGCCAAGGATGAAAAGTGTTACATATGGGTGCCTTTGTAGAAGGCGAGCAATACCTGTCATGGATGCATTCTTTCCAAGCCCATTCTTGCCTTTATTCTTTTATTGCTTTTATTTTTCTTTTTGTTCAAGAACTAATCAGGGGACACTGCCCTGGTGTGGTGACCAGTGGTGGCAACGTTACCCACAAGTACTTTCACAGAAATGAAATGATGGCTCGTGATGAGACCCCCTTTCCCTTGGCCATGCAACCAAGAGTCACTGCCTTGGCGTGGTAACCAACTGGTGGCAATGTCATACTGTTAGGTACCCATGGACCTAATAGGCTAGCTCGTGATGAGACCCCCTATCCTCTGACTAGGTCTTGTTTTATTATTTTTCTGGGTCCCTCTTGTTTCTTGTTGAGAAGCCTTTTATTTCTTTCTCGGGGATCCCTGGGTGAAGCATCTCAAGGTTTTATTCTTAGGATTTTATCTTTTACCAGCTTACTTTTACCTTCTAGGCCTTTAGCCCCTTCTTCCCATGAGATAAGGTGCAATCCTGAAAATAGGTCAACCCAATGCCCGGACAAGGGGAGTGGAACAAATGAGCGGGAAATAAGATGAAATAGTGGTGCTATGATGGGAGCGAACGATGGCTTTTTAGAAGTCCCCCCAGTGGCAAACCAAAACCTATGGACAAAGGCTTGCTAGGACACCCTGTCAATCCCCCAAACATGTTCAAGTGGGAAAATGTAAGATCCAAGCAGTTGTTAGAAACAAAAGAAATCAGATGCATATATTTAAAGGTTTTAATGATCAAAAGTAACACATACCATGATACCTAGACCAATTACCTGATGGAGAAAGAACCCTTTCTGATACAGGACCAAGCCTATGGTGATGGATGCTACTGCTGTTGACAAGATAAGGATGATGGAAGAAGAAAAGGTGGGCCCTCCAGGGCCATGCTCATGGTCAATCTTGCTCTCGGTACTCCATGTCTAGGACCCGTGGGCCTCGAGACATGATCTTCTAGTTATCCCTAAAAAGTGGGGATAACAGTACCAAAAAGCTTAGTAAAATGAAGCAAGGTCTATACCATCCCTTACATGTACCCACTTGACCTTGGGAAAGTATTTTCATGGATTTTGTGGGAGATCTACCAACAACTAGGAAGGGACATGACTATCTATTTGTTATAGTTGATAGGTTCAACAAAATGTGCATTCTCGTGCCTTATAAAAATACCATCAATGGACAAGAAGCAACAAACAAGTTCTTTGAATAGGTATGGGTGCACTTTGTTATACCAAGGAGTATCATCTCAGACATGGACACTAGATTTCTCAATGCCTTTTGGAATACATTGTAGGAGAAGATGGAAACTAAGCTCAAGAGGTTTACAACATTCCATCCATGGAAATATGAGTAGAAAAAAGTAGTCATGACTTTGGTGCAACTTTTGAGGGGTTATAATCAGAAACATCCAAAGACTTGGGATGAAAATATGATCTATATACAACAACCTTATAACAGAGCAATCCACACTTCTACTAGTAAGTCACCTTTTGAAACTTGCTTTGGATATTTGCCACCTTCACCCTTAGATGTTGTATATGGACAACAAGGAGTGAGGGAGGACCTCACAAGAGATGCATTAAAAGAAAAAAAAATGTTGAGAAGATCGGGCAGATCCATTTGCAAGTACATGAGACGTTGAAGAAGCATCCAAAGAAGCAATTTTTGAGGGGTTATAATCAGAAGCATCGAAAGACTTGGGATGAAAATATGATCTATATACAACAACTTTATAACAGAGCAGTCCACACTTCTACTAGTAAGTCACCTTTTGAAACTTGCTTTGGATATTTGCTACCTTCACCCTTAGATGTTGTATATGGACAACAAGGAGGAGTGAGGGAGGACCTCACAAGAGATGCATTAAAAGAAAAAAAAATGTTGAGAAGATCAGGCAGATCCATTTGCAAGTACATGAGATGTTGAAGAAGTCACGGGAAAAGTACAAAGCTAGACATGACTAACACAGAGCGCATAAGATGTTTCAAGTGGGATACAAAGTATGGTTACAACTGAATAAGGAAAGGCTACAGGGTTGTGGTAAGAAGATCAATGATTTGTGGTATGGTCCTTTTGAGGTATTGGAAAAGGTGGGAGATAATGCCTACAAACTTTGTCTACCCCCATACATGCACATTTAGTTAGTAGTGAATGTAGAGAATCTCAAACTCTATGAGCCCTCCATGTTGGATTAGGAGGAGGAGCAAGTCCTACCTTCCATAGAGAATATAGCACCAGATACTTAGACAAAGTTGGTAGAGGACACAATTTTGCAGAAGCGATCCAGAACTACAAGACGGGGGTAGCATGACCTTTGGTAGGTTGGGCTTAAAGAAAAACTTCCAGGCAATGCAAAGTGGTACTCCATGGAGAAGGTAGAGGAAAAATCTCCTCACCTCATTCAGTAAATCTTTTGGGAACCAAAATCCTCCCTAAATGGGGATGTCTGATCCTAATTAGTTCATTATATTATTTTTCATCTATCTCGATGCTTTTAGAGTGGAAAAAATTGGAGGAATCAACTTGTAGGGTCATTTTAGTGGAAAGTCTCAGTTGGAAGATTAGGGTTCAAAACCTTCCGAAGCAATTTTGAGGTATCAAATGACTTTTTGGGGTTGAAAATTTTCCGGCATAAGGAGTATCTCATGATGTTATTCTACACATTAATACCTTTCCAACGGTGCAATAATCATGTCAATTAGAGCTCGCATGCAAAAGTTGTGCCTCCCGAAAGTTGACCTACCGTCTTGACCACCATGGTACGAGAGGATGCTATGTCATTCCCTGTTACTCACACATATTGGGCTAGCCATGTATGTAATTTCAAGAAGATTCTAGAAGGTCCAAAACCCTATCACATTTGAGGGTTGAGTAAGTCAAAAACCTACCCCTAAATTGCTATCGAGCTATGTTAAATACGAGGCCACTAGGAGGAGAAGTGGTTCCATTCTATGTTATTGCATTTTTTTTCCATAACAAAGCAAAACAATTGGGAGTGAAAAATTAGAGAGCATAATAGAGGGGGTTAATGTTCTATAGTAGCCTAACAAGCCACAAATCTCAGATAACTCCATCGAGAGTACTTTCTCCTTTGTACTTGCATTATTTCCATATCAGAGAAAAGAGAGCAGATAAACCTCACCTTCTAGCTGGGTTTTCTCCCGTAAGGGTTTCCCAGAGCAAATCTTTGTGTTATTTTGTGGATTGTGTGTGATTGTATTTTATTGTTCTCTATTTTCCACATTTGATCTTTTTCATGCATAAGCAGAAAATCAGTGACTAGAAATTATGGAATCTAAAGGAATTTAACATTTATAGTGCAGATTTCAATTTTATTTATCAAATCTATTGTGACAAACTATTCCAGTGGAATATCCATGGCAGTTTACAAATTAGAAATGGAAATTTGTTTCGAGATCAACGTCACAAATATTGAATTTTCACTATGCTAGTCTCAAGCATGAGATTTATTTCAATTTTAGCATTTACTTGAACCATAAACAAATGCAGCTACACCATTCACAATTGCTGCAATAACCAAGATCACAAGAAGAAATACCATGCACATGAACAAAAGAAATATCATGGGAAACCCTTCTCAACAATGAAAGAAAACCCATCAAACCTTTGTTATATTCTCAAGAGAAAGACCTCCCACACCATAGACCTAGTACACAAAAGGGTGCTCTCCAAAACCAAGAAGCTAGCGACCAAGAGAGGTGTGCACTTCAGCCCTAGAAGATGTACTCGCTAAAATTCTGAAATTACATGTGAGTTGTGTGTTTCCTCAATGGGGAAATCACCTTTATTTATACTATACTGGACACATCAAAAGTGGTGTCTATTGGCACAACATGGCCGACCTTAATAACTCGAAATATAATTAATAATGAAAATATTAATTTCACTTAATGGTGGGGCCGACCTGTACCCTTTACATCACAATTAGGGTTACAGGTAAATCTTACTCTTAGACAATATAGCAAGGGATCTCACACACCCACTAGTGCTCAACCACTAGGGGCACATCCACCTGTGCTCAACCACAAGGACGTCCTACTCAAGAGATCTCTATATCACTGAGTCTCACAGGAGAATCATCTAGAGTACCACATCATCTCAACTCTCTACACAGAGGAGAACGATACACCCATCAGATGGGAACCTTCACCCCTCATAGGGGTATGCACATCGTTTCATCTCAAACGACACACCCATCTCATGGGAATCCTCCCCACACAGGGGCACACAACGCTCCATCTCAGTCTCAGAGAGGAACGACACACCCATTTCATGGGAATCCTCCCCACACAAGGGCACACAACATTCCATCTCAGTCTCAGAGAGGAACGACACATCCATCTCATGGGAACACCCAACTCATGGTAACACCCAACTCATGGGCTCTCTCACAGGTTGTCTCACTCAGTCTGTGTCCTGGAGGATGTCTCACGAAGTTGTAATCATCAACAACAAAAACATCACCTACATGGACCTTCAAAATGTCTTTTCTAAAGAATATCCCAAGTAGGGGCCTTGTTATTGAGGAGTTTCCACATGCAAATTTTCACTTTTGATGAGCATTTGAATTTCCACCCCCAGATTAGTGGTTGATTCATGCCTTCTAATGCCAAGTTATTATAACCAAACTTAGGCTCATAGCCTCTTGAAGGGCTTAGGGACAAGAGGATTTCATCCTCTTTGTTATTTAGGATGATGCTACATTTCTTGAGACTATATGTGTAAGATTTACAATCCTGGGCATAAGCCTCACTAAGTTCCAAGTCTCTCCATGAGAGCCACTGCTGATGATGATTATTGACCACCAGGTCTTGAGCAATATCGCTAGCCTTTGGGTCTTAAGTCTTGGATGAGGAGAAGAGGCAAACTGTGCACCACCTTGCTCCCAATCCATGGGGTCAAGGCCTATCTAGACCTTGTCTCCTTTGCCAACTCTCAAAATCAACCAATTCCCAATCAATGGGAAGGCTGCAATTGTGGATTTTCGAATGATCGAAGAGTTCAATGCTTTCAAATCCAATAGTCCATGGATATGGTGGAAAAATATTTATCTTTTATGGTCTGAACCCAGAGTCCTTGTCCTTGCAAGAGTCTTCAAACATTCTTAACTGTTAGGGATTTTGAGAATATAAACATATGTTTTAGGCCCAAGCAACCTTGACATGCCAAGATAACATGCATTTTCTAGGATATCAATAACATACCTTTCTTTTCCTGGTTCCCTTAACAACTGAAATGATAGCAGAGTTTCCTGATGTGCTTAAGGATTCCTTTCAGGATCCAAGTAAGGGACATCCAGTAGACTGGGATGGCATCGAGGACGGATTTGACGAGGACTAAGTATCCACCATGATAGAGCCACCTGTTGCACCAGGTGTTTAATTTTGTCACAGTTTTGGCAAAGAGCCAATGTTAATAAACTTTGAGGTATAAATTCTCCTTTAGATGAAAACCAAGTTATTTAAATCCTATGTCAAAAGATGTTATAGGGAAGTAGAAGATGTGATTAATGTGATGCTTTTCAACCTGTGAAAGACTGCATCAGGTAATCATAGATTTTGAAGAATTTATCATGATGTCTGGGGCTACATAGAAGAGATCTAGGATCTCTTTGAGCTTGTCCACCATTCTTCTAGAGACATCAAAGAAGATGAGAATATTGTCGATATACAATAAATGACAAACAAAGCAAGAATTATTGATCATTATATCTTTGAAGGATGAGCCATTAGCTGAGGTTAATTTGAGTGATTTGCTTAACCCTTTTGCAACTAAGAGGAAGAGGAGGGGGGATAAAGGGCACCCCTGCCTAATTCCTCTTTCAAGCTTGAATAAGGGTGAGGTTGTTCCATTAATTAAAACAACAAAGGAAACCAAGCTTACACAACCAATTACCCATGCCACAAAGTGAAGGCTAAAACCTAAATGAACGAGAATGAGAGGAACAAAGAGCGAACAGACTTTGTCGAAATCCTTTGAGAGATCCATTTTAACTATCATGGCCTCCATATTTTTGGTGTTAACCAAGTGGAGATCTTCCTAGGCTACCTCAATAGCCTCATGAATCTGCCTACCTTCCAAGAAACCAAACTGCTCAAGTGAAAATTACGGAACAAGATATCCTTCAACTTTTGAGAGATGATTTTTGAAATGATTTTGAAAATATTGTTGCAAAGTGAGATAGGTTGAAAGCTTTCATGACATGTTGGGTTGTCAATCTTCACCTTCTAAATGAGAGGGTTTTTTCCTACACGTGTGTAGGCATTTAAAATATTTAAGGAATGGGCAACACATTTGAGGGGAAGAGTCTATTTGTCTTTGAACAACTTTATATTTCTATCAAGCCATACTCCTCAAAATATCTTAAGTCTCATTTTTGTTATACCAGGTTTTGAAGGCCTCTGCAAGACTTCCCCCTTTCGAGAGATTCCTAATCCTGATTAATCTTTCCACCTCTTTCCATACCTCCTTGGATTATGAACATTCCAATATGAGATGAAATATAGTTTCTTCTACTTAGTGACAATGACAACATCATCCCAAGCCTATAAAATTCCTCTTCTATAGAACATTCCATGTAGGAGCCTTGTTGTGTAAGCTCAACCACATAAATATCATGTTTTTTGTTGGGCATTTTAATTTCCATATAATTCTCCATCGCTAGATCTATAGATCTTCTCTTCCTCCTACTAGTGCTTTGTAGCCTGATCCGGGAACATAATTTCCAGTTGGATTTAAAGACCAAATTAGACGATCCTCTTCTTCCTTGATCCTAGCATCACTACCTATCAGAGGATCTATGTATCTTTTACATTCATCTACATACTCTGCCCCCATACCAATTTCTTCCCATGATAACCATTGTCGGTAAGATTAAAATAACCTTCATTCCTTAACTCTCGAATCATCTAAAGGGGAAGTATGTGCATACCTTTGCTCCCTATCTAGGGGTCAAGACCAATCTGCACTTTATCCCCTTTTCCAACTTCCCAAATCAACTAGCTATCAACCGGATAGAAAGCATAGATAATAACTTTCCAAATTACTAAAGCATTATTTTGTTGTTTGAGAAGATTTATGTTCCAATCCTCCCCTGTATTAGGGGCTATATACTTTTCTCTTATTTCTTGAATCCACAAACATGTTCCTTGAATTAGCCTCCATATATTTTTTGCAACTGGAGCCTTTGAAAAGAGAGGGATTTTTGAGACCCCATCCTCCAATGGCTTTTGGTAGTGCTAGCTTTTCCCAAGAGGCCCTTCACCAATGCTTTCTTTTTTGGTCTTCGAACTAGATACACTTGTAGCAAAGTTTCTTGATGGTTTCCAGAACACCTTTTGGATTGTGGGCAAGTGATATCCAATAGACTAGAACCACTTCTAGAACTGCTTTTACCAAAAACAAACAACCTTCCCTAGACAACCATCTATTGCACCAGGGATTTATTTTCTTCTCCACTTTAACTATCAACCATTGCCATTTACATTGTTTATATTGATTTGGCTTAAAAAAGAATCCCAAATACTTCAGACCCTACTCTAGAGCAAGTATCTTATCAGGAAAAAGTCGAGTAATAAAGATTTTTTCCTGCTTAGATATCCCCCATAAGGTCATGATAGATTTTTCCATATTAATGACCATTCTAGTTGATTTGTTGAATAAATCCATGATGCCCTTGGAATTCTCAATGACTCTTTTGGTGCCTTTACAAAGAATCAAAATATCATTTACAAACAATGGATGTGTGATATTGCATGATACTCCAATAAGTACCCCTTTTATACTACCATTTCCTTTTGCTTCTTTAAGTAACCTACTTAAGCCTTCAACTATTAAAAGAAAGAGAATGGGGGATAGGAGACATCCTTGTCTAAGGCCTTTACTTGACAGGAAGAAAGGGGTTGTTGTTCCATTTCTTAATACAACAAAAGAAACTGAGAAAATGCAACTCATTATCTAGACAACAAACTAATGGAAAAAAACTAAATGAATTATAATTAATCTAAAGTAAAGCCAACTTACCCTATCATAAGTTTTGGACAGGTGCACTTTGATCACCATCAATCTTTGATTTCTAACTTTGATTAAATGTAACATTCTTGGGCAATCTCAATTGCCTCATGACTTTGCCTTTATTCTAAGAATCCAAATTGTCCTCCATAGATTTGATTTGTGAGAACACTTTTCAATCTCCTAGAAATTACCTTTGAGATAGTTTTGTATATGCAATTGCACAATGAAATGGGTCTAAACTTTTCAAAGGTGGTAGGAATATCTTTTTTTGGAATCAATACTAGGAATGTTGTATTGAAAGCTCCCAACACTTTTCCCTGAGTTCTTGTTGTCTCCACCACTTTTTGTAAATTGTCCTCTATGAAATCTTAACATCCAAAGAAAAATTTCATAGGAAGTCCATCAAGCCTAGGAGTTTTGTCCTTTTAAAAGCTTTGTTTAGTTTGATACAATTCTTCTTTTCCAACCTCCTTTATCAGGCTTTGATTATCCCCCTCATTAACAAACCTAAGGATTTTGACACAATAATCACTTCTACTCTTGTACCATCTCTCTCATATATTTTCCAAATAGAGTTTATATCCTTTCTATAGTTGGCATACTTGTGAAAGAACTTTGTATTCTCATTCCCAACTTGTGACCATAATGCTTTTCTCGAGTCTCCATTCTTTTTCTTTTTCCAACAGGATGTGCCTCATTTTATCTTCCAGTGTCTTTACTTCAATTTTATGTTCCTCATTCATAAATCCATAACCTTCCCTACTATAGAGCACCATTAAGGCTTCCTCTACTTCTCTAAGAACCTTATCATCTTTCAACATTTTCTCCCCTACCCAATTAGAAGCTATCTTTTTTTTTCTTAGATTACCATTAAAAGATTTCCAAGCTGCTTTGATCCTCTCCACAAAATCTTCCATCTTCATCCACTCCAGATTTAGTTTAAATGGACTAGCAGATTTCTCTATTGTAGGAGCCACTTCTAACATGACATGATTTATGGTTAACAATCCCCTCCAATAGTGACCCATTGTTTGATCCTAATGAGTTCATCTAGGAAGGCTTCAAAAATTAAATCCTGTTGAGTCTCTTGTCAATTTTGGCTTCCCCAACAGATTTAGTTTAAATGGACTAGCATGTTTCTCTATTGAAGAAGCCACTTCTAACATCATAGGATTTATGGTTAGCAGTCCCCTCCAACAGTGACCCATTGTTTGATCGTAATGAGTTCATCTAGGAAGGCTTAAAAAATTAAATCTCGTTGAGTCTCTTGTCAACTTTGGCTTCCCCAACTCTCTCTTTCTCCAAGAGGAAGATAGCTTGGCTAGTTCAATATTTAAAAGACTAGTTTCTTCCAAACTTATAATAAAATATCTAAAGATAGGATCTAGTTGAGCAGTTGATCCCCAAACCTCTGAAGATCCTTAGGTGAAATTCAAGTCCCCCCCCACCACAACCAATCCATTTTGAAAAATCTATCCCAATAGAATGTCATGTTCATACAAGGAACATACACATTCCATCCACCCTGTAGTAAACCCTGTGAATTTGTGGGTAAAGGAGCATTTATTCCATCCAGTCACATTCCCACTCGATCTCCCAATGGCATCAAAAAAACAAAAAACCCAATTCCTAAGCAGATTTAGAGAGTTCCTAAGTAATTTTCTCCCCATATGTCATTGTCTCTTGCAACAAAATAATAGAAGGTCTAATAGTATCAACTAATCTCCTTATGGACAACTAATCCCTCTATAATTGAGGGTCAAAAAAATCATGTGGAACCCTCGAAAGTGGCATTTGCTCCAAGTGCCCCAATTAAGGATAGTTGTTTCCCACACCTAACTTCTGAGGATGCTTGTTTCTGGGCAATAGACATGAAATATATATTTCCCCTTTAATTGGATTTGGGTATTTTTTGTTCAAAAAATCATAAACCCCTCCACCTTCCCTATAAAATAAAATGTACCTTTGCTTCTAGGTCTTAAATGTACTTCACTAGTTCCAAGGGACTAGATTCTTGTGTGCCCTTTCCATCCAAAGAGCACTCTAGATTAGATTTTACAATGGAACCTTTTGGAGCTTGTCCAACATCCACACCCTCTACAGTTCTAGGAATGGGTATGAGGTAGTGGGTTGGGGTTTTTTATACTGGCCAAGTTGGGTAGTAAATCACTCGAGGATTATGGTTCTTTGGATCCAACCTCATTTTCCCATGTCCCCAAAACAAGGTTTTTCGAGGATATGCGTTTATTCATAGAGTGAGATTGATAAGTCTTACTCAGAATCACCTTGTCCTTGTTGTCGCCAACCACATTCTCGTTAGGTTCTTTGAACTATTTAGTCGTTATGTTTTGAGCATTTGCTTTATAAAAATACCTAAAGTTGATACAACTTCCACCCCATACCCTATTCTGCCCTTTCACGTAGTCTATGTTTGACATCAACGGTGGCAGGTTCACCTTGTTTCCTCCCTAGTTGCTCCTATGAAAACCCTACTTCCCTAAAAATTTCAAATGCAAAGTACTTTCATACTCATCTAGATACCCCACTCCACCCCAACGTTCATGCTAGAATCCTACAAGTTAAAGGCATGTGTCCTCCAGTGGGCTTTGTAGCAATTGCAAGAAATCCAAATAACTCATCACGACGTTTCCACTCTTCGCCGCAGGAAATTACTAGTTCAAACATGCAAATATAACCTCAACAACTTAATGTCAGTGTTGCCAAGGTTGTATCGTGCAAACGAAAAATTCACGGGATCTTTTCGCTTCTTTAAATGATCCTCAAAAGTATGGACTAGAACGTTCAATTAGGACATAAGTTCCTCGTTGCTCTAAACCTTAACAATGCCTTGCTTCAATTCACCAATCCTCTGCCATTACAATTCTTTTAACACATCTAAAGCCATCAATTTCGAACAATCACAATGCATTCTGAGACCAATTTGAGCAATTTGCCTCGAAGAATTCCATCCTACTTCAAGTTGACTTGGCTCGAGTAATGATTTGCGAGGACACCATTCGTGCATGCTGATGATGATGATGATGAATAT
>ML823110.1:87679-107767 GCA_009831015.1 Picea engelmannii
TTGGGAGAAAGACCTTATTCAAGATGCAGAAAAGTATGGTGCCCCAGAAGCCTAAGCCATTCTCTAACTATATGGACTTGATGTGTGATCTCGTAGAAAAGGAACCTACGTGCTTTGAGGAAGTCGTTCAGAAGAAAGAATGGATGGACGCCATGACAGAAGAATACCAATCCATTATGAAGAATGATGTATGGGAAGTAGTTGCCAGACCAAAGAGCAAAGATGTGGTATCTTCCAAGTGGATATACAAAATAAAACATGCAGCGGACGGAAGTATTGAAAAACATAAGGCAAGATTTGTGGCTCGTGGATTTTCTCAAAAGTAAGGTATTGACTATAAAGAAACATTTGCTCATGTAGCCAGATACACTTCTATCAAAACCATCATAGCTCTTGCAGCCAAAATGAAGTGGAAGTTGCACCAGATGGATATGAAAACAAATTTTTTAAATGGTGTTATTGAAGAAGTGTATATAGAACAACCACAAGGGTTTGAAGTTGAAGATACAAAGACTCATGTCTGCAAGTTGAAAAAAGCTTTGTATGGGTTGAAGCAAGCTCCTACAGCTTGGTATGGCATAATTGATAGTTTCCTGACAAGCTTGGGCTTTACCAAGAGTAAAGTTGATCCTAATGTATACTTCAAGGTTATGAATGATGAGCCAATTATATTGCTACTATATGTGGATGATTTATTCTTGCCATGAGAAGAAAAGATCATCATAGATTGCAAGAAGAAGCTCGTTGCAGAGTTTGAAATGAAAGACCTAGGCCTGATGCATTATTTATTAGGTCTTAAAGTTTGGCAGAGCCCAGAGAAGATCTTCCTTAACCAAGGGAAGTATGCAGTTGAAATACTGAAGAGATTTGACATGTTGGAATGTAAATCCATGAACACACCCATGGAAACGAATTTGAAATTCTTGGTTGATACTTCGTCAAAGTTGGTTGATGCTACTCTATACAGACAAATTATTGGTGCGTTGATGTATCTGACAAATACCAGGCCATATATATGATTTGATGTGAACACCTTGAGTCAGTATCTAGTGGTGCCCAGACATGTTCACCTTGTAGCTGCAAAGCATGTAATGAGATACCTTAAGGGTACATTGGATTATGGTCTCTATTATACTGGAGATCATGACTTCAGACTGTATGGTTATATTGATTCTAATTGCACTGGAAGTGCTTCAGATAGAAAGAGCACTTCATGAAAGCAGAGGGGAGCTGTAAAGCTCCAATATGTTGGCACAGATGAGCAGGCTGCAGATGTGTTGACCAAGCCTCTGTCTCGTGTGAAGTTTGAGTACTTCCAAGACAAGCTTGATGTTGTCCGAAAGGACCTCCCTCGAAAGGGGGAGTGGTGTTGATAATATTGTGGTATCCTAACCAACAACGAGTAGCTCCGTTAGGATTTTATATCCTAGGGGATTGATCATCCCTAGGCAGATCCCGAAGGTCCGATAAGGACGGTGTGTCAGAGTACTTGTGCATGTATATATGCCAGTTGTGGTCAATAGTGGTAGCTCCGTTAGGATTTTATATCCTAGGGAATCTTATGATTCTTGGGCAGATCCCGAAGGTCCAGTAAGGATGGTCTGTCAGAGTACTATGTGGTAGCTTGTTAAGATTTTATATCCTAGGGAATCTTATGATTCCTAGGCAGATCCTGAAGGCCTGGCAAGGATGGTCTGTCAGAGTACCACAAATGGTGTTGTTGATACACCTGCGTCATTCTGTTGCCACATGTTGATGATGTTGTTGTTCCAACTTCGTGTTGTTGATGATGTTGTTCTAGCTTCGTCTGGTTGATGATGTTGTTCTAGCTTTGTGCTATTGATGTTGATGTTTTAGCTTCCTGTTGTTGATGATGATGATGTTACTCCACCTCCATTGCTATAAATGATGATGATATTGATGATGAGAAAAACTTCCGACGATTTATAGATGTGCCATCCAGTGTTCCAAAGGTTGTTGATGATGTTGTCCTCTCCTTTGCTTGATGATATCGTATTGAGTCATGTCAGTAGAATATCCTTCGCGTTAAGGGGGAGTGTTGAAATATTCTAACTTCAAAGAATATTCTAATTATATTTGAGTTATTATTTTATAGATCAAATACCCTTTTGAGGATTGATCAAGTCGGATTTTGTATAAGATCAAATCCCCTTTTGTGGATTGGTCAAACTGTATTTGTATAGTGGTAGTTGTAAAGTCGGCCCCCAGTAATTATAAAGTGGTTTTATCCACTTCTAGGAGAAGTCGACTCAACCAAGTGAAGAGACACAACCCTAGCACCACCTCAAACTTGTATTTATATGTGAGGTTGGTGTCTCATTTGTACACACTCACTCACTCATCTAGTGCGCATATCTTGAAGGCAGTTGCATTTGCAGAAGGAGAAGAGAGGTGCATGCTCAGTCTTGGTCTATATTTGGTGTTTTGGTCTTAATCTTGGCATTGTATTGGCAATCTATTATTGAGGAAGTTTTTGATGAGTTTTCTCTCCCATGAGGGTTTCCCAGGATAAAATGTTGCGTGCCTTGTGATTGTGTGTCTTCCAGTGATCCTCTTTATACTGTTGTTTTGGAAACGCATTGAATGCTCATGTAATTTGGAAATAACCTAATAACAACAGTAAAAATTTAACAACAGTCACATTTGATACAACAACTCTCACTAATGTTCGAACTTGTTTACAAGATTCGCTAGACAAAATCGAATTTCTCCATCTTGAATTACAACTCCAACAAGAAGACTTTCAACTTCTACTACAGAATAGTTTATGGTCATCTTTAAACTAGCATTCGAAAGCACTTCCAATTAGCAGAAGACATCAACTTCAGCTTCTAGCAACTTAGGAAATGTTCTGAGAACCATTGAGCCTAGAGCCAACTTCCAGAGTTTGTGGTCATCCTTAAACAACTAGATCAGTGTGTGGTCTTCCTTAAACCACCACCACCATTTAGTAGAAGACATCAACTTCTACTAACCATTTGGTTTGAGGTCATCCCAAAACCACCAAATTCAAAGAGCACATTCAACCATTAGCAGCTGCCCACTTCCATACTTCAGTTGTCCACCTTCAGATTTCAACTCTCACCTTGGACTCACTTACACCCCTTCGGATCAAGGGGGAGGATGTTGGAAACCTAATCTGTTAGAATTATGAACTTGATTGAATGTGAATAGTCAAGTCATTGTAACATCATCGGGAGTCCAAGAGAACTCTTGGAATACGAATCCAAGGGTCACATCAATGTACTTATACATGTATCATATTGATGAATAATGCAATTCACGCTTATCTCAATTTGTGTGTCTAACAACTTGATTAAAACACAAAATTCACATACTTGATTTTCGCTAAACACGAGGTAAATCATTAACGATATTCAATTTCTTTAAATTAAAGGGTGTTGAATACATGTAGCCATTGCCTTGTAGTCGTTCCTCTTGTGTTTAAGGGGCACTTGTCTTTGTCAAAGTCAACTTTAAAATGTTGTTTCCAACCTAGCTTACTAAAGCAAATTCTTTGTCAATCCAATACGTGCAACACATAATGAGTTTCTTTGACATTTTCGACAGATATTTGTGTACAAAGTTGGGTCATTACCTTGACCTTCCAACATGTGCACAATGTTGTCTTTTAAATCATTCTTTATCCCCTAACTTTTACTATCATCAAACATGGCAAACTACTCTGATTTGTGTTGTGTTTCATGGGAGCTGAATGAATGTACGATGCAATTTTTTTCTCTTGTGAAGTAGAAAAGAGTTCACAATCTTTAACTCCACCCACAACATTTCTTTCTTCCACAACATATTTGAATGCCTTTTTCTCCTTTAATTGTCATAAATCATGCTTCCTTTTTGTACACCCTCTTTCAAAATCACTAAGTGATCACTGGAAACACTTTCTTCACTCAAGACAACATTGCCCTCCTTCCAATCTCCATTCTTGGTGTTGACTTGTCTTTGACTTTAACTAATGTCTCTTCATTAGGCAAGGTTCTATTGCCCTTTGCCTTTATCCTTTCTTGCAAACACATGCTCAATATTCCCATTTCTTTGTTAAATATGTTTTCCGAACACCTACGTTTGATAATTCCATATCGACATTTCAAACCTCACTCAAGTTCATCTTCAAGATAAAAACAATCATGAGAAACATAACACTTTACTAGGTTATAATATAGAATATTCATGTACTATCTTTCTTATGATTCCTTTTATCCTGAACATGAACTCGAGTTAGGTTCAAAATGTCAGTATGGAATTATCAAATGCAGGTGTTCTCCAAACACCATTACCAAATAATTCCTCTGCAAAAGTTGGAAATCACAAAACTCCCATTTTTGTCAATGTATCTTTAGTCCTTCTACAAGAGCAACCCATTGGATATACTGAGGTTTGTAACAAAGAACTAAAAAGCATTGAACAAACTACTTAGTGTTCCACAGATTAAGTCACTATTTTGAAATAGATTATCTCACAACAATTAATTGATCTCTAATGATTTTAGTATGGTGAGGTAATCTATGATTGAGTTCACTTCATTCATCCTATATCTTTGCACTTGATTCCTTAGACAAAGAACCCTAGGTCAGATAAGAGGTCCTCACTTTCATCTTTTTCCCAAACTTCTTTAGAATCTCCTGCAATCTACACATGTGAAACAATATTTGCAACTAACATACTTTTTTGTTCAAGAGCTCCCTTATCTTTGCACTCATATTTTATCCTTTATCTAAATCACCTTTAAAGTTTCTTTTATTTTCCCTTCTTAATGTTCCATGACTTTATGACCACCAGAATATCTTTGATTTTGAATTTCCAAACAACAAAAAAATTTCCAACAAGATTGTGTGCATATGATAAACTAATGCTTCAACCAATTCCGACAATGAACAATATTTGTATTGTTTGAAACCTTTTGTGAGCATGACAAGATTTTCTTTGGGCATCACTATAGGTTAGACTAGAGGTGTCTTCAAAATTGCACTACAAATATGCAACTTTGAACCATCTTGGATTTACACAAAAGATCATATACAAGAATGCACATAAGCATTAGATAAAAGCAATTGCTTGATTATTGATTGATTCAATGTCTTATGAGTCATTACAAAGTAGTAGAGGGATGAGTACAATACGTAACTCCCAAATACCTAACCTTTTAATGACAACATTTAAAAAATGATGATTAATCTCCTTATTATAAAGTGTGTAACTAAACCTTTATTACACATCTAAAGTACCCCTAAGCCATAATTATGACCATTGTATCTAACTCCCTCTCCTAACAGTAATATTACACAAAATTCTTTGTTCCAAAACAAAAACAAAATCTTTGGCCAAGAAAGATGTTTGCACACTCCAAAATAAATTCTTCAATCAACATCTATAATTGCATTGTATCCAATGAGGTTAATGAAGTACAAGTCATGATAACATCCTTCTATCTAACCATTGATACACAAACCAAATAAGAGCCAATGTTTACTAAATAATCAACCTTTCCACCACTAACATAGAACTTAGCTTATGCATTGAACTCACCTCCCCCACATCTTGGCAATTCAACATATCAAAGTTATGTTTGTGTTCCATTCAGGAAGCATCATTCCACTTCACTACCTCATCTTCACACTCCCTAAAAACCTTCCTCTCTTCATGAAAATCAAGAGATAAAGCATAATGAGTATGATGCTTACCTTCTTGTTTCCTAGCTTCTCTCATGTAACCATCAACTTCTCTTTACCATCATGGAAACAAAAATTGTAGTTCCACACCCATAACAATAATCCTTTTGCTCCTTTTGTCAACAATAAAGAAACTATTATTATTGAAAGGAACATCTAAGTGAGGGTTATGCTTAATAATCCAACTAACATAAAAGAAAACCTTCCTACAAACCAAGGATATGTACACACGTCCCTAAATAGAAACCTCTTACTCTCATTTGAAGTTGCACCCTTCCCTTGCCTTATTCTTCTCTGCCACTCAAGAAAATAGAATCAAAGTTGGATCTGTCCTCAACATAATCAATATACCCATCTTTTCAATTAGTAAAATGTCATGGTGCACCAAAATAAATGTATCAACTGATTTTGTTTCCAATGATTCCTTTATTATTAGTCCAGCTACATTGGTTTGTTTCTTCCCACACCAATCTTCGAAACAAGGCCCCTAGTTGTGTTTTTCATCCCATGTCCATCTCTTGTAAACACTGGCCTTGAATCACAAGTTTTTTGAGGAGTTGAATCAACACCCATCTTCATGTTGTCCTTTCTCCTAGCAATGTGCTCTTAAAAAGACCCTTGATTCTCCATTCACAATGTTGCTATCGAACTTCTTCCACATATCCTTATATAGCTCATTACTCAATTGTTGAAATGTCAAATCAACATCTTCAAAAGTTATATTCAACGTTTCAACAAAATTTCCATATGAACGTAGAAGGATTTTTAATGTAATTATTACAATGTCTTCTTCAACTATTCTAACAATGGCTTTCAATGTCGTAAAAATTCTATCGTTAAACGTCTAGCTGACTTCCAACATAATATGGGATAGTTCCGCCATTTTTAAAGGTTTAAACACAACAAACAAATTGGAGTTCACTAATATGACTCTAGCATTGCCAAAACAACTTTCGTGCACACATAATCACTTGCCAATCAAGTTTCTAAAATATTTATGTTTTGAAAACAATTATTTGCCCATTGAAACCCATTCTATGCCTAGAAGATAATCTTTGTTCTAAAACCACTAATTCAAAAGTTGTGGATACTTGGAACAAACACCATTCCTCCAATTCTGAAAACATAAGTACTTGCAAGTCAAAGTGGTAAAAAAGATAGGCTTAGTTGTAGCACCTTCATAGGCCCATTTCTTTGCAAATGCTTGACAAGTGGAGCTATCAAATTGGCTCACGTTAGACACAAAGTGGCTATCAGGTTGACTCACATGTAGGCTTCTCAAGTCGATACATATTTATTTTTATTTGACTATGTCGGTTCATTTAGAAACAACATAAATCGCATAATCAAGTGACTATGTCGACACATTTACAAACAGCACAAATCAAGTCATCAAGTTAGGTCCTATATGTTAGAAGCATGCCATCCTCATCTTCCTCAACAACCAACATTATCAACATCCTTGCAACAACTCTTTGCACTGGCCCTTTCTTTTGTAGCTCGCATTATCAACACTCTTATGGCACCACCTCTCTCCAACAATGTTGCCGGCCCTCCTCTATACATTCAAGTTGACTCTAATTGACACATTGACTCCTACGAGAAACACAAACCACTCTCATCAGGTAATACATCAGCCACTAACCATGTTTTTCCGATGCAAATCATCAATCTTTGTCCACAATTTTCTATACTTTGACATGCCCTAATTCTACCTCCATTCTATGTGAATTTGAAATCACAAGTCTACTTCTATTTGCCCTAATTTGATTTGTTGTCTATGACAAACATTGATTCTGCAATCACATGGCCCTGGCAAGCTAGGTGATTGTAACACAACCCTCTTTGTCACCTCTGCAATTTTGCTCATGTGGTACTTCTCTCTGAGTGTTGTTAGTCTCTTATCTGTGGCATGTGGGGGCCCTATTGCAACTCTTCAAAAATTTTGAATAATACTAACATAGCAACTTTTGAAATGATATAGGTATTAATAATTAAAAAAAAATCAACTCAACTTGATACCTTTCTTAATATTTGTACTTGACTTACTGGCCTCTTTTATCCAACTTGTGCATATAATCCCTTAACGCCTTCTTTGATCATTGCAATCTCTCAGTGCCTTCACCTGCATCCTTGTCTTCTCCTCACTATGGTTATGATTCCATGTTGGATACAAGAACATAGAAGGATGCACATAAGAATAAGAGAAAATAGAATGCTTTTGATTTCAATAATGCAATTGCTCATTACATTCTAGGAGAGAGAGGAGTATGTTACGTAACTTCCAGCTACCTGCTCTTTTAATGACTACATTCGATAACTCATAATTACATCACTTTATTATAAAGGCTTTAAATAAACCTTTATTACACATCTAAAGTACCCCTAAGTCATAAATATATATATATTATACCTAACAAACCAAACTTCTTGGATGCCTAGCAAACCTCCCCTAAAATGTTTCTTGTCGAATTCAACTAGATCACTATTTGGACATCGTTCTTCATTGGAGTGAGTTTGAACAATAAGAAGCTTGGGCACAAACTCTTTGATAAAAACTATTGTAACCAAGTCAAAACCCACACGGACAAAATACGCTAAGAAAAAATCTCTACCAAAAAATTTGATACAACTTTGGTGCTCTCCAAAAGTGATTTGCACCATCCACCCATAATGGAATAAAGAAGGAAGAAAACTTGGCTTCTCCTTATAGGTTCACAGTAAATTTTTGCTCTAAATACCATGTCAGATTTAGGAGAACACCATCAAAAGACAAAACACATGACAAAATTGTGTGCATTAAACTAATTGATTTTGGATTAATGACAATTGTTTTCCCATGATGCAGGGAAGCAACTCTCCATGGTGAATTTGTATGGCCCTTTCCATGACAAAAGAATTTTGGGATGTGTTTTTCACAAGATATCATCAAAAAATTATTTTGTAGTTGTAGGAGGAGACCTAAACTTTGCAATCGACAGTTTGGAAAAATTTGCGGAGAAACGACTAGAATGGATCAATTAGCTGATTTTTTATTTAACAAAATTGAGATGACATTTATAGCAAGTTTATCCAGATCACTTGGGTTAAAGCTCCTGGTGGGTTACGCCCAAAGATGGCCTTTTATACTGAGCATTTCTTGGAGCTTAGGGATGGGCTCATCATTCAACCACAATACACATTCTGACATTGGGTTCATGCTCTCTGCATTCCTCTAGGCCGGTTTAGAGTGGGCTCTCATAAACTCTGGTTAGAGACAGACCACCAGATCGTCCGACCAAACAGGATCTATCAGTTGTGCTAGCTACATGATGTCGAGACGAAGGAGCACTTCATCTTCCAATGCCGCATTTACTTTGAGATCAGGGGGTGGATTTATTGTTTATTCAAGGCAACTCAGACCCTCGCGGGCTTCTTCAAGTATCTAGATCAGCGATGTTTAGCCTTGTACATACAGGAGGCCCTTAGGTTCCAAGTCCATACTCTTCAGCCTCCTACAAGACCAGATCTTATTCGACGGATCACTTCCTTCACGGTGCAACCCTCAAGAAGGGGCTCTAAGAGACAGGCCGACACTAGCGCAACCTTGAATTCCAGATCAGTGCAAACCCAAGAGACCTTCCCTCGTCCCACGAGATTTCAGCGACCTCGACCTCGTCGATGCACTACCTCTACCAGTCATCAACGCAACGGATGATCCAGGCACTCCACCAGGTACCCCTCGAGACAACTGACTATACTCGGCTTCTTTCTTTTGGCAACCTTGAATTCTAGATCAGTGCAAACCCGAGAGACCTTCCCTCGTCCCACGAGATTTCAGCGACCTCGACCTCGTCGATGCACTACTTCTACCAGTCATCAACGCAACGGATGATCCAGGCACTCCACCAGGTACCCCTCGAGACCACTGACTATACTCAGCTTCTTTCTTTTGGCCTCAAATCGTAGGAGATATAGATGATGAACCCCCATTTTGGCATCTTTTTGTTCCCTATCTCCTATAAATACACATGCATTTTGCCCTCCTTTTATGTTTTCCACATACTTATCTTTATAAAGTTCCACCTTTATCACAGGTATTACTATTGCCACATAATCTTCTTGATTTTTGTTCATAAATTAGAATTAGAGTGAACTTTAGAAAATATTTGAATTATTAAATATGTGTGGTTTTCAATAACATTAACTATGGCTACAGAATGCAAGGCTCTAGGTTCTAGCTACATAATGCAAGGTTCCAAGTTCATATGGAGATGTGTATCGATGCAAGGCAAATTATGGAGATATATAAAGAGGATATTTTAAGAAGATATATTTCCAGCACAACAGCCACATTCTATTTTTTTGCATATATATATCAGCACCTACACAGTACGACATGCTTTGAATGGGCAGCTTACATATAGACAAGTGGCAGGGCTGATGGTTATCAACGTGGAGGCTACATAACCATGAGTAGTAAATATGATGCTCAGCATCTTTACTTCATCGCACGTGATAAATCTAAAACAGGAACATGCATAACAGTCTACTCAACGCATCCAAGAAGTGAACAACCAGTGGATACGTGGATGGATTAGGCACCAGTTTGTTTTAACAATTTTTCCTAGAATCTAAGGGATTGGCGCTCTGCACATAGCTATTTTTAGCCAAGCATTTTTGTATATATATGTGTGCTCGGTTGAGCAAAGACGATTAGCGTGTGATACATATCAGACATTAAGCTGAGCCTATACTATCTTGAATTTCCAAATTTCTAATATATATATATATATATATTCTGTTGTACATGATCATTCTCTGTTGGTAATTAGTGAAGTGTGAATACGGGAATACCGTGAGCAAGGGCCCACTCATAGGTACAGTCCGTATTATTTCCTTGCTAGTTATATCTTTTGTTGTTGGTTAAACTCATGTATGATAGTTAGATATATATGTTGATCAAATTACTAGTTTCTGAGATTTATTTTATAGTTTGTTGAGTAATGGTTATATGCTGCATAATGGCCCTGAACATCTGTTGAATAATGATAGTTAAAGATTATTAGGGTGAATAGATTTCAGCCAGCATCTAAAATCAAATCTATTGTTACCCGAACACCTTATGGTTAAACTCTAAGTATGTGTAGATAAATCTGGGTATGTGTAACAAAGTGTAGGTAAAAGAATCTACCATCATAACAAGCTTTGGCATCATCCACAGAGCCGAGGAAAGGGATCATTAAGTACTTTACCCTTGTTGTTACAGCATCGTAATTTTTGAGTTCTATAGACCTTAGCATTTCTTTTTATACATATGCACAGTTGCTACAAAATCACAGTGCTCATAAATCCCAATCAAGTGAATATTCAAAGATTAAGTTTATGATATTTCAGAGAGCTTAGTTTTCAGAGATACCACCATAAGACTGAAAGGATCAAGGTTTTGTGACTCATTTCTTTCGTAATCATAGTTATAGTATGCTAGTTCTCTTTTCTGTGCAAATTGCACAAAGTGCCTCGTAAGCACACAATGAGCCCTGGGTTGACAAATGAGTAGTGTAGAGTGACACCAAATAATTGGTAATCATATTTTTACCTCGTCATTTTGGCGCCGTTGTCGGGGAGGCACTCAAGAAATTAGGACTTTAGCCTTAGGATCACTATAGGAGCAATACCAAGCTGAAGGGAAACCTTAGGGAGTTCACCACTACCCATAGATATTCCTTGCCCAGGATATTGTCCGTACCAATTATCACAGGATGCATGACTCGAGGCACTAAGAAACCTCGTGGACGTGGTGCAGGGACCACCCGTGACACTAATAAACAGGCCAGTAAAAGTGAAGAAAAACAAGACCCTACAAAAACCCCAAGTACTCATCGTTACTCAAAAATAGCATCCAACAATCTGGAAGAGCCTCCCGAAATAGACTCAACTACTAGCTTAATCATAAAGTCACCTTCTCCTAAATCTCCCAGAAACCAGGACCATCATATTGAAGGCTCCGAATCAGAAGGACATAGTAACCCCATTAAAGAGCCAGAAAACTCTGTCGCCTCTGAAGAATCCTTGTGGGGGGAAAGACTCTTAAACATGGAAGAAGAAATGGAAACACCAAAGCAGAAAGAACCAATTACATTTGAGTTTCCTATTAAAGAGACTGAGGGCATACTTCAAATGAAAAACATTCCACCCTCTGCTTTACCGAATTTCCATGGATTGCCTAGCGAGGACCCAGATACCTTCCTCTTCGAATTCGATGTCCTTTGCCGAAGTTATGACTATTATTTTGATGCCCATAAACTTAAACTGTTTCCCACCACCTTGAAAGAAGCAGCTCTTCGCTGGTTCATGGGACTCTAAGGAAATTCTATCAAAACTTGGGACGAAATGAAACAGAGATTTCTCCAAAAGTACCAGGATTACTGTAAGGTAAGGGATATACGAGAAGAAATTTTTAGAATGACACAGAAGGAGGAAGAAACCCTCGAAGATTACGTAGAAAGATTTCAATACAACTTACAAAGGACCAAGCAAAACACACTTGATCCTGAAACACTATGTATTATCTTCCTAAGAGGAATCAAGGATGATTGTATGGATGCATTAAATCTCATGGGGGTCGGGGATATCTCCCAGATGACCTATAATGATATCTGTGAACTATGTAAACGTTATTCATGAGGTATTACTAAATCTGGGAAAAGCCCCTGCGATCTAGTCTCTAGGGTCACAAAGCCGTCAGGAGGAGTTACCAGAACTGAAATAGGAAACATGTTGGACAACTTTAAAAGCGATATCCTTAGTTCATTTAGTTCCCAGTTGGATACTTTTCAAGCAAAGAAAAAGAAAGAAGAAGTCGACCTAGCATTGGTCGTCTTTTGTTCTAGATGTAGAAAGAAACACCCCCTGAGGGAGTGTCCTCTGGATAACATAGAAATATGTGGTATCTGCAAACAAAATCACGATACTAAGAATTGCCCTTCCCTGCCTGAACTAAAGGCAATCTACCAAGGGGCCACTGGGGAGACAGAGCAAATCTGTTTTATGGCCCAAAAGCGACCATGGCCACCCAAGGCACCAGGCATGACACAAGAGCAATCCCAATTTCCTCCATACTATACTCAGTATCAGTATCCACAGCAAAATTGGTATGCTTCCATGCCTTGGCAACAAGGGCAACCCCAAATGCAGAATTAGCCTTGGCAACAAGGCTGGAGAGGGCCAAGTCTTCGACAGCCTACTCCCCAAACACACCCTCCAATTCAACACCAACAACAACTACAATTACCATCCAACCAACCTCCTCCAAGACCTACACAATTACCGGCCCAACCAATACCAAATCCAAATAATAAAGTAGCTCAGCCCGCCTACAACGCTGAACTACCCTTCTTTCCAACATATGTCATTTCTCCTACGGAATTCCAAAACATACATCTACGATCGGGAAGAGTGGTTCAGGATCAGACCTCACCTATCATCCAAGAACATGATGATGAGGAGAACCCCCCCCGAGCTAGAAAACCAGGAAGCCAATACCCCCAAGGAGAAGCAAAATATCCCTCAAAAGAACTCCGATGAGCAGGAATTACTCGCAAAACCACCTTATCCAGAAAGGCTAAATATAGAAAAGGCCCCTGCATAACCGGAATTTGACCTTTTGGGAGAACTCCGAAACGTATGTGTAAAAATTCCCTTGTTTCAAGCTATCAAGGATGTTCCAATCTATGCTAAAGTTGTTCGAGAACTCTGCCTAAAGAAACCAAGGAGGAAAAATAAAGACCCAGAAATTGTTCATGTCATAGGAAAGTTAGTGGATCTAATGCTAGGGAAAGTATTTATGGCCAAATACATGGACCCAGGAAGTCTGGTAGTCAAAGTCCACATCAATAACATTTCCATTGCACACACTTTAATGGACTTAGGGGCGGCCATCAATGTAATGACTAAAGAAACCATGGAGAAACTTCAGTTGCCTGGTCTTCGACCAACCCCTATAGTCCTTCAATTAGCAGATAGATCTACAGTAAAACCTAAGGGGATGCTGGAAGATGTAATTGTTTCTGTAGACTCGTGGGAATATCCAGTTGACTTTATGGTCCTACAACCAAAGGCCAACCTCGGGGGATATCCATTGATTCTGGAGAGACCCTGGTTGGCCACTGTTGACGCATATATCGGTTGCAGATCATGTAATATGACCATCTCCCATGGAAACTCCACTAAAAAGTTGACCCTCTATCCTCCTGCTAAACCTTCCCCTGACCTAGAGAATTCTCCTTGGGCCGAGGATAGCGATGAAGAACCCGCACAGCCTCTGTTAACCCTTGACCAAGCATCAACATTTAAACAAGCTACTGAAGATGATTTGATCTGTACGTATTTAGCACATCCTCACATAGCCAGTCATCCAACCTTGGAGCACATCCTTGGAGAGAAGTTCCATGAAGTCTATTCGCCAATTGAACCAACACAAATACTAGATGAATTGGTTCCTATAGAGGCTACCCCTGGGAACCAAAGCTTAGTTGTTGAAATCCATCCAGGAAAGACCTTGAATATCAATGTTAAGCTAGATTCTTGTCAACAAAAGAAGCTCATAGAAATACTAAGAAAACACAGTTCCGCCTTCGCTTGGGACTATACTGACATGAAAGGGATCCACCCTAATCTATGTACCCATCATATCTATCTTAAGGAGGATTCCTGACCTATTAGACAACTTCAACGGAGGATGAACCCCGCTCTGAAGGACATAGTCAAGGGGGAGCTCTAGAAGCTCCTTGACGTAAATTTCGTTTACCCAATCTCCGATAGCAAATGGGTTTTGCCCTTGGTTATTGTGCCAAAGAAGAATGGCAAGTGGCGTATTTTTGTTGACTACAGGGAGTTGAATAAGGCCACTTTGAAAGATTACTTCCCATTACCATTCATTGATCAAGTCTTCGATACCTTGGCAAGGAAAAAGTACTTTTCTTTTCTTGACGGGTTTAGTGGATATAATCAGATACAGATCACCCCTACGGATCAAGAGAAGACCACTTTTACATGCCCATGGGGAACCTATGCTTATCGAGTGCTTCCATTTGGGCTATGCAATGCTCCTTGACGTAAATTTCATTTACCCAATCTCCGATAGCAAATGGGTTTTGCCCTTGGTTATTGTGCCAAAGAAGAATGGCAAGTGGCATATTTGTGTTGACTACAGGGAGTTGAATAAGGCCACTTTGAAAGATTACTTCCCATTACCATTCATTGATCAAGTCTTAGATACCTTGGCAGGGAAAAAGTACTTTTCTTTTCTTGACAGGTTCAGTGGATATAATCAGATACAGATCACCCCTACAAATCAAAAGAAGACCACTTTTACATGCCTATGGGGAACCTATGCTTACCGAGTGCTTCCATTTGGGCTATGCAATGCTCCCGCTACATTTCAGAGGGTTGTCTTAGGGATATTCTCAGATTTGACCAACGATTGTGTCGAAATCTATATGGATGATTTTACTTTGTATAGAGATACCTTTCAAGAAGCTGTAGAAAATTTAGAAAAGGTCTTGATCAGATGCCAAGAAACCAACCTCTCTCTTAGCCATGAGAAATGCCATATGCTTTGTACTGAGGGGGTTGTGCTAGGACACCACATATCACCTACAGGGATCCAGGTAGATCCTACTAAGATCAAAGTCATTCGTGACCTTCCAGTTCCCACAACTCAAAAAGACATCCGTAGTTTTTTAGGACACGCAGGATATTATCGAAGATTCATCGAAAATTTTACAAAGATAGCATCCCCCCTGTTTTCATTACTCACAAAAGATACGGAATTTTCCTTGAATCATCAATTTCAGACTGCATTTGAAACCTTAAAAGAAAGGTTATCCATTGCACCTATTTTGCGTGGCCCCAACTGGACCATACCCTTTCATATCTCTACAGATGCTTCAGATACAGCCATTGGAGTTGTTCTCGGACAGAAAGAGGAACAACGTCCGTATGCTATTTACTACATCAGTAAAAATCTTACCCATGCTGAAAAGAACTATACCGTAACCGAAAAAGAATTCCTTGCTACCGTATATGCTATTAACAAATTTCATCATTACATCACAAGTTATTCGGTCTTCGTACATACTGATCACTCCGCCATTCGTTATCTTATGAACAAATCCATCACCAATAGCAGAGTAACCAGGTGGTTGCTCTTACTCCAAGAGTTCGACATTTCAATCATTGATAGACCAGGGAAGGAAAATGTCACCGCTGACTTTCTCTCTCGACTCACCAATGACGGAGAAACCATTCCAGTGGAAGATAACTTCCCCGATGAACACTTATTTGCTTTATCTACTAATACACCTTGGTTTGCAAATGTCGCTAACTACTTGGCTGCAGGTAGACTCCCGCAACATCTCTCCCCAAAAGAACGTCAAAGGGTTATCCGGCAGAGCACAACATATTCTTGGATCGAAGGATATCTCTTCCGTACGGGACACGATCATATTATACGACGTTGTGTTCGAGAGGACGAGATGTATGACATCTTAAAAGCATGCCATGATGAACCTTGCGGAGGTCACTTCGCAGATAAAAGAACTGCAAATAAAGTACTGCACCTGGGGTGTTATTGGCCAACCATCTTTAGGGACGCCAAGCAGTACGTCAGGAGTTGCGACAAGTATCAAAGAATCGGACGACCCGTGAAGTCAGATGAGATGCCACTTCAGCCTCAGCTTCAAATTGAAGCCTTCGAGAAGTGGGCCCTGGATTTCGTGGGACCTATTAACCCACCATCAAAGCAGAAGGTGCACATTCTAGTATGTACAGACTACGTAACCAAATGGGTCAAAGCCAAAGCACTTCCAAAGGCCACAGAGGACGCAGTGGCTAACTTCTTATACGAAGATATATCCGTCCGCTTTGGGGCTCCCCGGGAGATCGTCACTGATCAAGGAGCCCAGTTTACTTCACGACTCATCGAATCCATCACCGAGCAATTCAAGATTAAGCACCGAATGTCAACTCCGTACCATCCTCAGGCAAATGGCCAGGTAGAAGTCACAAACCGAGTGTTAGAAACTATTCTGACTAAAACAGTCCAGCATCATCATAAAGATTGGGCTGACAGGCTCCCAGAGGCCCTATGGACCTACAGAACCACTTGGAAGAACACCACAGGGTTTACTCCTTACGAATTAGTGTATGGAAAGTGTGTGGTTCTCCCCATCGAGTTTGAGATCAAAACACTGAGAATTGCACTACAAGTGGGTTTGGATCTCTCAGAAGCCCAACAGCATAGCCTTGAGCAGATTAATGAGCTTGATGAGATTCGCCAAGCTGCAATACATCAAACTACTCTAGTTCAACAGCAGAGAGCTAAATGGCACGACGAATTCATCAAAGAAAAGAAATTTAAAGTGGGGGATTGGGCCCTCCTGTTTGATTCACGGTATAAGGATTTTAAAGGCAAGTTCCACACTCGATGGCTCGGACCATACGAGGTAGATACAGTCTATGAGAATGGCTCTGTTAAACTCTGTACTATTGACTAAGCAAGGACATCACTCATGGCAAATGGCCATCGACTGAGGCTATATCAGAAGCCCAAGACCAATGAGGAATTCATTCGGGAAGAAGTAAAACATAATGATCTCAATATAATGGGCACAGTGGCATCGCCACCTGTGGCCGCTATTCCGTAATCTATTTTTACATTGATCAAACCTATAAAAAAAAAGGGTTAAAAATATGATTCCCAATTATTTGGTGTCACTCTACACTCTATCACTCATTTGTCATCCCAGGGCTCATTGTGTGCTTACGATGCACTCTGTGCAATTTGCACAGAAAAGAGAACTAGCATACTATAACTATGATTACGAAAGAAATGAGTCACAAAACCCTGATCCTTTCAGTCTTATGGTGGTATCTCTGAAAACTAAGCTCTCTGAAATATCATAAACTTAATCTTTGAATATTCACTTGACTGGGATTTATGAGCACTGTGATTCTATAGCAACTGTGCATATGTATAAAAAGAAATGTTAAGGTCTATAGAACTCAAAAATTACGATGTTGTAACAGCAAGGGTAAAGTACTTAATGATCCCTGTCCTCGGCTCTATGGATGATGCCAAAGCTTGTTATGATGGTAGATTCTTTTACCTACACTTTGTTACACATACCCAGATTTATCTACACATACTTAGAGTTTAACCATAAGGTGTTCAGGTAACAATAGATTTGATTTTAGATGTTGGCTAAAATCTATTCACCCTAATAATCTTTAACTGTCATTATTTAGCAGATGTTCAGGGCCATTATGCAGCATATAACCATTACTCAGCAAACTATTAAATAAATCTCAGAAACTAGTAATCTAATCAGCATATATATCTAACTATCATGCATGAGTTTAACCAACAGCAAAAGATATAACCAACAAGGAAATAATATGGACTGTACCTATGAGTGGGCCCTTACTCACGGTACTCCCGTATTCACACTTCACTAATTACCAACAGAGAATGATCATGTACAGCAGAAAATATATATATATATATATATATATATATCAGAAATCTGGAAATTCAAGACAGTATACACTCAGCTTAATGTCTGATATGTATCACACGCTAATTGTCTTTGCTCAACCGAGCACACATATATATACAAAAATGCTTGGCTAAAAATAGCTCTGTGCAGAGCACCAATCACCTAGATTCTAGGAAAAATTGTTAAAACAAACTGGTGCCTAATCCATCCACATATCCACTGGTTGTTCACTTCTTGGATGCGTTGAGTAGACTGTTATGCATGTTCCTATTTTAAATTTATCATGTGCAATGAAGTAAAAATGTTGAGCATCTTATTTACTACTCACGGTTATGTAGCCTCCACGTTGATAACCATCAACCCTGCCACTTGTCTATATGTAAGCTGCCCATTCAAAGCATGCCGTACTGTGTAGGTGTTGATATGTATATGCAAAAAAATAGAATGTGGTTGTTGTGCTGGAAATATATCCTCTTTATATATCTCCATAATTTGTCTTGCATCGATACACATCTCCATATGAACTTGGAACGTTGCATTATGTAGCTAGAACCAGAAGCCTTGCATTTTGTAGCCATATTTAATATTATTGAAAACCACACATATTTAAAAATTCAAATATTTTCTAAAGCTCACTCTAATTCTAATTTATGAACAAAAATCAAGAAGATTATGTGGCAATAGTAATACCTGTGATAAAGGTGGAACTCTATAAAGATAAGTATGTGGACAACATAAAAGGAGGGCAAAATGCATTTGTATTTATAGGAGATAGGGAACAAAAAGATGCCAAAATGGGGGTTCATCATCTCCCGCTTGTCGATCTGGTTGCATGTCCTCATGCAACCTATTCCTCCTCTGCTATTCCTGCATGGACTGCCCCCAGTCATAAGTTGGGTGCCCAAACTCACCTGTATTATAATATCAAAGGGCCCTCTCCATCTGTAACCAATGAAGCCTTTCCTCTTCCTCATCCCATGTAGTAGAGGCTTTATAGAACCTGCTGGGGCACCAAATAATAGGAAAGTGGAACCTTAGTCCTAGCCATCGACTACCATACCTGAGTAAGGAGTTAGCATAAAATGAAGCCCAATTGAGTGTCAAACCAAAATATGGATACCCTATGGGGTTCCGGTCCCTTAGATATTTAGAGAGAAGTTCCCAAATATCATGAGAGATCAATAGTGCCTGAACTGAATGTGCCCTAGACACCTGCATGAAGTCTGATATGGCAAATCTCTGGTGCTGACGAATGGGGACTACATCTCCCACGTCTGCCCTCAACCTTTGTAGATCTTCTTTCATAACATGAGGCAATAGATACTCATCCTTCACATCTAGGGTTGCCTCAGCCTCCATTCTCCTATAGAATTATGCATCTTTCTTCCATTGAGATAGACCAAGGATGTGAGAGGTGAATGCCCTCAACTGAACATTTCCAACTCCGGGGTTAGGATTCCAATGGGCATTGTTAGGGAGAATGAAGTTATAAAGATATAATTCACACAGCAAATTTTGGTCTTTCATTTCTGCAGAGACATAAATACTAACAAAATCATCTGGTTGGTTTATCTCATGAGGTTGTCCTGCTGCCAACTGTTTCAGTCTGAAGGCTGCCCACCGATCATGCAAGTAGAGGGGATAAGACT
Organism: Picea engelmannii; assembly: GCA_009831015.1. Lineage (NCBI taxonomy): Eukaryota > Viridiplantae > Streptophyta > Pinopsida > Pinales > Pinaceae > Picea > Picea engelmannii. Next base: position 107,576 of record ML823110.1, read on the forward strand.
TTGGTGGCTCTCTACTATAAATGCCTTCAAAGGCAATTTCAGTAGACTATTGTACTAGCTTCTTTGTATCCTCTAGTTGTTGTTTATATTGTTTAATCTTTTCTGTCCATTTTTGTTCTTGTTGTAGGTACATGGAGCACCATCTCGCCTTAAGCTTTTCTATGACTTGTCTGTGGGATTCTTTATTGATGA
>ML823111.1:0-16177 GCA_009831015.1 Picea engelmannii
TAATCTTGAAACCCTAGGTAGCAAGCACACAAGTAGGTCCTTGCTATATGTCCCCATGCTAGAGAAACTTGTTTTAGCCATTGATTAATGAGGATATAGCCTAGTCGTTGCTACACTAATCATCCTTTTTCTGAGTTAGCTTTGAGATGTAGATTGAACAAAGGTGACGTCCTAGGCCTAGTTGATTCTACACCTAGGGTTTTAGCTTTTTAGGGTTTGAAGGGCCTTGCTCTTGCAACACCTTTCTCCCTTAGATTTTTGTTTTAAAGCTAGCCGTTTTGCCAAGAATATCTAAAGAAAGAGGAAGGAGCATGAGGCCTTGCTTAAGAAACACTGGAATGAGCCTCCTTCCCTTAGGGTTTTGATTCTAGGGCCCTGCCATTGCAGCACCATAGAACCTAACTCTCCAGTCTTTAGATTTTGATCCTCCTGAGACCTTGCCCTTGATTTTGACTCCATAATACCCTAAGGCACTGGTTTATCTCTCCAACGTTGAGCTTGTTGTGCCAAAACAATCTTTCAAAACTCTTAAATTTGAAACCCTAACTAACCCTAATGTCTACTAACCTAGCAGAAAATGATGACATCATGCCTTTATTAAGCTTTGGGTTGATAGAAAATAATGTGGCTTGGTCATCTAATGATAGACATTGATGTATTGATAAATTTCATTGTCTTATTTGCAAAACGTTGACCTCTTTGTCTATTATACTAACCCTAGAAGAAAGCAGACGTCACCTCTAGTATATTTGACACAGCAATTGCATGTATATGAGCATGTGATGATATTTAATGCATTGAGTTAATTTAAGGATTGATCATTTTCATTGGATGCTATATCATTCTGGTATTTATTGACAAGTGACTTTAATTTGCCATTTCCATTATTGCAAATATTGACTTCATCAATATTTACTGCTATTTATGCTCATGTACATTGAATATTGATAGTCATTTATTAATGAAGTATTAACCACTGTTGCATGTACTAGTATCATTATTGTCTTGTCTCGCAAGCAGGTGCCTCTCCCGTGGTTCTTCTTCATCTGACTATCTTCTTAGCGGTAATCTGTGAAGGGAAAACGTGCCTTAATCCTTAAGCATTTACCTTTCAAAACCCCAGATTGCCAGGGACGTCTCCCTTGGGTTTAGCCACCCTAAATAGAAAGAGCCCCCCATCGAGGTGACAGTGGGTGGGGAAGCTCCTATTACGCCAGTTTGAGTCTTACCTTTTAGCTACTTGACCTAAACTACAAACTGAGCGATAACAGACTTCAAGCTGTCTAACCCAATTATCTAGCTTTTCTGCATCTAATTCACCATCATAAGTGGGTAAATTAAACTTTACATGAAGCTTTAATAAAGGCATATCAGAAGAATGATGATTTTTTTTAGGTTGCTTATCCTTGGAGGAATGTACACTTGCTTCACTTGTAGATGACGAGGATGAAGGGGAAGAAGGTTCTGAAGGCCCACCACCTCCAACTTCTCCTTCTTCTTTTTCAGAAGATTCACCTTCTTCAACCTTTGGAATTCTTCGTTGTCCTCTTTCATGGTAAAGTTCCTCTACCATGGCTTTCATCAATTGAAAAGCATCGAAGAAATCGTCCTCAGACTCATAAGGACCTAGCTTCCTCGATGAAGACATCTCTTGTTTATGAGGTCTTATTTGAATATCTGGATTAAAAGCCTCAATTTGGCCTTCTGCTCGCTTGAGTTTGGCTCTGGTGAACATCCAATGCTTGCAATTCCTTTCAAACCTTCAAAACCAAATGCTCTAATACCATAAACTTGATCCAAAAATGAGAGGTTTTACTGACAAAACTGCAAGTTAAGTTTATATACTTTATGCATAAGATCGATAAGAATGTGAAATACATAAATTCTACAAATTGTTGCGGAATAAAAATTATGACATTTACTTTATGCTCATCAATGATTAAAGAGTTCAATTATCATAAACTATGCTGCAAATAAAAGAAGATAAAAACAAAACAAGAAAGAGAAGTAGACACAAGAATTTGTTAACAAAGTTCACCAATCTTTGGCTATGTCTTCGGGCCCGCTTTCAAGTGGAGGACCTCTTTATTGCTCTTCAAATGCTCAAGTTCTATTGACAATGGCTCTTTGATGTTACAAAAGGATTCTGATCTGCTGTACAATACCTCCTTGTTAAGATACATACATGCCTCAACAAACTCCTCTAAAAAACATGACAAAATGCCCCTCAAAACATGAGAAATGGGCTCAAAACTCCAACTCTTCTTCACATTCCCTGCATACAAAAGTACCCTCTCAAGCTCAATAAGCCTGGTTTATATAGATCCGGGGTTGGTTATCATCTCCCAACTTCCCCCCAAGATCTGGCCTCAAAAAGAGCCCAATATCCCCCAAAACTGAACAAAAATCTCGATTAACAGGCTTAAAATCAATAAAAAAACCACTAACATATAGCGAAAAACCCACATTTGAATAAATATAGGGCTAAGCCCCTTATACCCAGTGCGTGCCCCCATTTCTTGGTCACATGCATACTACATATGGCCAAGCGCCAGCCCAAAGGGTTGTACGTTGGTCTCTAGCCCGAAAAACTAGGTCATGTGGTCATTTCATAATAGGATCAAGTCCCCAAACAATGCGCCTTACCCATGGTTCCAACCCCCGCCTCGTTTGGTGGAAAGGTGCTAACTCCGCATGCTTGTTGGTTAGTCATAGGTGCCCACACCCCTTTGTACAGTGGTCACAGGTTCCAAATAAACCGTGGGATGGGGTTTAGCCCCAGCCCCTTTCCGCCCCAACACTTAATACATGCACTTTATTAAAAATAAAGTGGGTTTTAAATCACAACCAATTATGTTGGCGCATTGGCATTTGTTCATTTCTCAAGTCACTTGCTCTACCAATAGGTCATGGGGTCGAACCCCATGAGCTCCAAAATAATTTTTTCCATTCAACTGGTGATGGGGTGCCACGTGGCAGCCCATGTCTGGGCCACGTGGCACCCTTTCATTGGTCCTCAATGATGCCACTTGTCAACTCTGTATTGGTCCACTATGTTCCACTTGGTGAAGTGGGATTGGTCCCTGTCACTGCCCAGTCACCTTGTTGTTGTGCTGCCACATGTCACTTTGATGATGTCAACATGATGACATCAGCGGGACGTCATGCTGACATCATCATTGACTTTTTCCAGTTGACCTATTGACTTTTTAGCAAGTAAATAAACAAATTAATAAACCCTAAAATTATTAGCAAACAATTTAATTTATTAAATAATTCTACAAAAAAACCTAGGCGACACCTAAATCCTTGCCACACTTCCAGTATTTATACCAACGCTTCCCATCTTCTTAACCCAGGCTCATTGTCCTGAAGATGGATCCTGATTTGGATCCGAAACGTCGACAGTCTATTGACAAAACTGTGGCTATTCCGATCAAAACCGAAAATCCCAACCACAGAAATCTCACTAATCAGACTTTTTAACTGTTTGGGAAAACGATCAGAGTGCGATAGCTCTCGCATACATCGTTCGTTTGAGAAAGTAAATATATGGTCGAAATCAGAGGAACGAGCCGGTTGTAATGGAATTGGTTTCATTCAATTATGAGAACTTTCATTTTTGAGCATTTTTTGGACCTGGGGAGCCTCCTGGATCAACACATGTCCCCGAGTTGGAGCCAGATGTTATCCCCCATTTTAGGGATAACTAAGGAGATTATGTCTCGAGGCCCACAAGTCCTAGACATGGAGTACCAAGAGCCAAATCGACTTGAGCATGGCCCTGGAGGCCCCATCTTTTCTTTTTTTCATCGCCTTCGCCTTGTCAACGGTAGCAACATCCATCACCTCGGTCTGGTCCTATAGCAGAGATGGATCTTGCTCCATGATGTAATGAGTCCGAGTATCATGGTATGTGCCACTCTGATCCTCAAAACCTTTGAATATGTGTATTTAGTTCTTTTTGTTCCTAATGGGTGCTTGGATCTTATACTTATCCACTTGACCATGTCTGGGGGGAATGACAGGATGCCCTAGTAAGCTTGTTCCCATAGGTTTTGAGTTGCTACTGGGGGGGTTTCTAAAAAGTCATCGTCCACTCCCGTCATACTTACCACTTTCCATCTTACTTCCCGCTCGTCTATCCCTTTACACTGGTCTGGGCATTGGGTTGGCCAATAATTTAAGGGTTGCACCTTACCTTGTGGGAAGAAGGGGCTAAAGGCCCAGAAGGTAAAAGCAGCTGGAAAAAGATAAAATCCTAAAAATAAAACCCGGAGATGCTTCGCCTAGGGATCCTCGAGAAAGAAGTAAAAATCTTCTTAGCAAGAAACAAGAGGGACCCATAAAAATAATAAAACAAGACCTAGTCAGAGGATAGGGGGTCTCATCACACGCTAGCCTATTAGGTCCATCGGCACCTAGCGGTATGACACTACTAGAAGCTCGTCACCACGCCAGGGTAGTGGCTCTTGGTGGCATAGCCAAGAGAAAGGGGGTCTCATCATGAGCCAACCTTCTCATTTCCGTGAAAGTGTTTGTGGGTAACATTGCCACCACTGGTCACCACGCTAGAGCAATGTCCCCTGATTAGCTTCTTGAAAGAAAAAGCAATAAAGAATAAAGAATAAAAGACATGAATGGGCTTTGAAACATTTGCATCCAAGACAGGTGCAACTCGCCTTCTACAAAGGCACCCACAGGTAAGCCATGCATTTCCCTGCTATCACTGCACCTCTTGTCAGGACATCCCTTATCCACCTCATCCACTAACATGACTTGGATTTGATTTCTCCCGGAAACATCCCACATCCAGTGGACACTAGCCCAATAGGACGCTCTGTCACTTCCTCCAAACTTTCCTTTCAAATTTGTATAATGTCTTTGAGCACTTGACTAAATAAAAGGGGTTTTATGCACATATTTAATAAAATTGATGATTGGATGTGATTGACATTGCTATGATCCTTGTGACTTATGAGCCCATGGAGGGCGTATCTGTTGATGTGCAAGACCATACCCGACGGACAAGTACCATGTTGGAATGGTACACATGGGGAGATTATTAGTTCGGACCTCCATGCGGTTGGAATCCCATCAGATGGATGTTGAGACCCCGACAGGGGGCAAAGACAGATCATAGGGTTTGCACCGGAGAGGAGCAGGACATTCCACCAGAGGCAGCCTGACAGAGCCTTACCTAGGGGGGTTGTGCCCTTTCCACTGAGACGTTGGCCTTGGAAGGCCCATGATGTCACCCATGACTTCTTATGACATCATCCAACGATATGGCAGTTTTGGGAGGCAATTGTGGCATTTTTGGCACGTGTGGCAGCTTCTAGAGGCCCAAGGAGGGCTAACGTTTTGCTCCAGGAGGCCACATTTTCCCCAGAAAGGGATAATGTCACCCTAAAAGGGCACAACGTCATCATTATTTGCTTGATTAGGGTTTCATTATGAAATTTTAATGTAAAACAATATTATTTTGTATTTTGGCCTTGTCGGCCTTTTGGTGACCTAAAATTTAATTAAGGTCATTGCTATTGTATAAATAGAGACCTAAAACTCTCTTATTATCACCATCTTTCACTCACTCTTGGTGAGGTCTGAAATTTGTGCCCTCCTTTAGGGTTTTTGGCTGAAATATTGATGCACACTTGTTGAAGGAGGCTCTTTCTTGGCTATTTTCTGGATTTTCTTGGTGGAAGGTTTACAACTAGGGTTTGGCTTAATGAATGGTTGATGAATGTAAGTGAATTTTTGCAATCCTTCTTTGTTTGAATGGTATGGTATCTTTTACTTGCATTTTAATGAAATTTACTGGATTAAACCCTAGGGGATAAACACATGTTGGTGTCCTTCTTTCATGTCCCTACCAAGTTATGCTAAGAGCCATTGTATTTGCTGAAGATAGAAGTCAAAGCCTTGCCATAGCAACACTCTACCATTCACCCTTCAAGCTAGCCATTTTTTCTTTGCCTTTTGTGCTAAAGAAGGAGGAAGACACACTAAGGTCTATGTTTACTACACCTTAGTGAGCTGTCTTCCCCTAGGGTTGATAGGTTGAAGCCTTGCCTTAACAACACTTCAACCGTCATATCCCTCTTTGTCTTTGGCCCTATCATTATCATCTCGACCCTTCAACTTTTGCAACAAGTTTGACTCCATTTTCCCTAATAGCGCATTGATATACGACCTTGTACTTGAGAGCTTTTGATCACAACTTCCAAATACTATTGAACAATCATTAACTCTTTCTAACCCTAGTTTAGACTAACACTTACTAACCTTATTTCTGCCATCATCTACTTGTGTTATAACCATATCCATGCAACATTTATTGTATCTTTAAAGCAATTGAAAGATTGGTTAAAGCGTTGCTTCTAGTATTGATATTGTTACATTAATGATAAATTGACATTGATCGTTGTGAAGCTTCTTTAGCATTTATTGTAAAGTGATATATTGTAATCATTGCTATTGTACATTGTTGATTTGCTTCATCACTATTATTCGTCAATTGCTTTATATTAGAAATTCCTTGATTACATGAAGTACTAACCAAGAAAGTGATCTTGCACATATATAGTTTTCTTGTTGCTTTGTCTCGGGCAGGTACACATTTGGTTATCATTTGTACTTTCAGTTATCTTTATTTTTATTGGTTGATTAGCTAGACTTTCTGATCGGTGGTGACTTGTGAGGGGGAAAAACTTCTACTTAGCCATAAGCCTTTGCCTTCTCAAAACCCCAGGTCATCGGGGACGTCTCCCATGGGCCTACCACCCTAAACAGAAAGAGCTATCCTATTGAGGTGACAGTGGTAGGATAGTCTTAGTTTCATCAGTTTTCCTTTCTTCCATCCATCCTTTACTCCAACTACAAACTGTGCAATAACAGATACTTCGTCAGAATTGGTTGATGCTACTCTATACAGAGAAATTATTGGTTCATTGATGTATCTAATGAATACCAGGCCAGATATATGTTTTTTTGTGAACACCTTCAGTCAGTATCTAGTAGAGCCCAGACGTGTTCACCTTGTAGCTGCAAAGCATGTGATGAGATACCTTAAGAGTACGTTGGATTATGGTCTTTGTTATATTGGAGATCATGACTTCAGACTGTATGGTTATACTGATTCAGATTGGGCTGGAAGTGTTTCTGATAGAAAGAGCACTTCAGGATGTTGTTTCAGTCTGGGGTCAGCCATGACTTCATGTCAAAGCAGGAAGCAATCCAATATTGCTATGAGCCCAACATAAGCATAATACATTGTCGTATGTTCCACCAGTTGTGAAGCCATATGGCTTCAGAAGTTGTTGACATGTCTATTTGATCTAGAGATGGAAGCCACTGTGATTCTATGTGATTACCAGAGTTGCATAAAGATGACGGAGAACCATGTGTTCCATGATAAGTCAAAGCATATAGAAATTCGATATCACTACATTCGTGATATGGTGTAGAGGGGAGCTGTAAAGCTCCAATATGTTGGCACAAATGAGCAGGATGCAGATGTGTTGACTAAGCCTCTGTCTCGTGTAAAGTTTGAATACTTTCGAGACAAGCTTGGTTTAATTGGAAAGGACCTAACTCGAAAGGGAGAGTGATTTTGATGATACTATGGTATCATGACCAACAACAGGTAGTTCAGTTAGGATTTTATATCCTAGGGGACTGATCCTCCCTGGACAGATCCCGAAGGTCCGGTAAGAACAGTCTATCAGAGTACCTGTGCATGTATATGCTAGCTATGGTTAGTAGTGGTAGCTCCATTAGGATTTTTATAATCCTAGGGAATCTTTTGATTCCTGGGCAGATCTTGAAGGTCTGGTAAGGAAGGTCTATCATAATACCACGTGGTAGCTTCGTTAGGATTTTATATCCTAGGGGATCTTATGATTCCTAGGCAGATCCCTAGGGTCTGTCAAAGTACCACAAAATGTTATTGTTGCACCTACCTCATTTTGTTTCCTTATGCTGATGATGTTGTTATCTCAACCTCGTGTTGATGTTGTTATCTCATCCTTGTGTTGATGATGTTGTTGTCTCAACCTTATGTTGTTGATGTTGCTCCAACCTCGTGTTGTTTATGTTGGTGTACCATCCTCGTGTTGGTGATATTATTATTCTAGCTTCATGCTATTGATGTTGATGCTTCAACTTCATGCTGAAGATGATGATGCTACTTCAGCTTCATGCTGAAGATGTTAAGGATGATGTATCATTCTTGTACTGATTGATGATATTGTATTAGTGCTATACTAATTGATGTTGATGTAGAGAATGATGATGATGATTCCATTCCAGCTCCAGCTGTGAATGATGATGATGATGTTATTCCAACTCCATGCTGTGAATGACAATGATGATACTATTCTATCTCCATGCTGTGAACATAGATGTTATTGATGATGAGAAAAATTTTCGATGATTTATAGATGTGCCAATCGGTGTTCCAGATACTAATGATGTTGTTGCCCTCTTTCTCCTGATGATGTTATATTATAGAATACCCTTCTTGTTAAGGGGGAGTGTTGAAATATTGTAAGTTGAAATATTGTAACTACGAAGAATATTCTAATTATAATTGAGTTATTATTATAAAGATTAATCCCCTTTTGTGGATTGATCATGTTGGGACTTATGTATGACCAAATCCTGTAAGGTTCCCAAGCCAATTTTTTCGCTGAGAACACTAACTACTCACTGTTAATTGTTATTTGTATGTGTGTTTGCAAGTTTACTCTTGGAGTTGCGTTTTAGGGTTTTTGTGTTCAGTTATCAAGCATGTGAACATAGATATGAAGATGCATCATATAGAAATACAAGAGATAGCAAGAAACACCAAATATGAAACCAAACAACATAGATCTGACCTTTATTTAGATAATATGAGAAAACCTGATACAATGAGATTGCAGATCTAGAATAACATCAGATAGATCCTCTAGCTAGAATATGAGCTGCTACAAAATGCTCAAGATATGAAGATACAAGCCTCCAAAGGCTGAATACAAGCTGAAGAACAATGCAAGATGAACTTCCTTCCCTCTAGGGTCAAGTCCAAATTCCCCTGGCTGAAGTTACGCCCTCCTGGATAGCTGGGAAGACCCAATATTTCAGCCCTGCTGCTGGAAGCCCTCAAATGCCACAAAACTTTGTGAGATGATAGATTGGGGCAAGGTGAACCCCCTCCTGAAGTCTGAAGCCGAAATACCAAGATTTTCTCCTCCCAATGTTGAAACCTCAAACTAAACTGTGCCCTCCTGAAGACTGTCACGACCCAATAATTTGACCATGTTGAAGGAGGCCTCCAAACACTTTGAAACTCTCCAGAATGATAGATCGGGGCAAGGTGAACCCCTTGGTGAAGTGTCAGACTGAGATATGAAGTTTTACCCTTCCAAACTAAGTGGATATACTTTTCAATAACGCCCTCCTTCTCTCCAAATCTTGCCAATGCTCCAGAAAATCAAATGGCAAGTATAACTCTCTCAAAATGCCCTAGAGATGATAATCAAGGCCCTGTGGAGAAAACCCAAGTGCCCAAATATCCAAAAGCCTTCTCAAAATCTTGGATCGAATCTTCCTTCAATCAATGGTGCACCCCCTTGCTGGAAACCCTCCCAGTTACGCCCTGTTGYTGCCTTGGATGGAAGATGGTACATGTAACTGATGTAGAATGGTGTGGGTGGAGTATTGCATCCCCAAGACCAAGCTTGGAACAAGAGAGGTGGGATCTTTCACCAYCGAGTTGTCCTCTAGGGTTTGTATTTTCAAAACCCTCAAAATTGTTATGCTCTAGAGCCCAAAAGCAAAATGCAATAATAATCCAAAGGTGAGTGAGAGGTGCGCYCTTTCCTTTCCTTTATACCTCCAATYTGTTTCTCTGATGAGTTAGCTAACCCCTAGGGTTAACKCTCAACTTACCCTCACATGTTCTATTATTTCATTGAGTTACTTTTCCTTTTCCAAGTCAACTTAATATTATAATGTTGAGTTTAGYTRACTTCTCCCCATAGTGCATGAGACTATAGTCTAGTGGGGATGACTAGACTACTGAGTCTCTCCAACCCTCTTSATCAAGAGGTGGGGGACATTACAGTGTCTCMTGMTAGAGATTGCTTGCCCACAAGAAATTMTGAACCTGTCTCCTGTAGCACATGTTCACTCTCCCAAGTAGCATCCTCAATAGGTAAGTCCTTCCATTTCACTAAGTATTCATTGATGCTTCTCCTCCTTAGATTCTTCTCACGAACCTCCAATATCTMTTTTGGTATCAGTATCAATTGCCCTTCTTCATCTAAGGGTGGCAGTTCCTCAATTGGAGTGATGTGTTGGCCTATGGCTCTCTTCAACCATGACACATGGAAAACATTGTGTATTTTGCTGCCCTGTGGAAGATCCAACTCATATGCCACGACCCCTACCTTCCTAGTGATCCTGTAGGGTCCAAAGAATCGGGGTTGGATCTTTTCTGCTCCACTTCTTTTGATGGATGCCTATCTGTACGGTTGGAGCCTCAAGTAGACCAAATCACCAACCTCAAATGTGCGCTCTACTCTATGCTTGTCTGCCTGGACCTTTTGTTGATTCTGTGCCCTTTGCAGATGATCCTTCAGTTCTCTGAGTATGTCTCAACTCTGCTGAAGCCAATCCTGAACCATAGGAGCCCTCCTATCACCAAAGACAATCTCTACAAAGGAGAGAGGGTCATAATTGTACAAGGCTCTGAATGGAGTCATCCCAATAGACATATGATGAGTGGTGTTGTAGCAGTATTCTCCCAAATGAAGCCACCTAACCCATGCTTTTTGTTGCCCTGATACATAATTTCGGAAGTAGCCTTCCATCCACTTCTTGACTATTTCTGTTTGACCATCAGTTTGAGGATGGTAACTGGTGCTAGGGGTAAGGCCATACCAACCAACCTGAATAATTCCTGCCAAAAAGTGCTCATGAATCGACTGTCCCTATCACTCACAATGGTCTTGGGTAAACCATGCAGTCTGAAAACTTCCCTAAAGAACAAATCGACGACCTGTATTGCACTGAAGTCTGTGGCAATGGAGAAGAGGTGTGCAAATCTATTTAACCTGTCCACCACTACAAAAACACAATCTTTACCCCGTGCCTTGGGCAATCCTGTGATAAAGTCCATAGAGATGCTTTCCCATTTGTGCTCTAGGATGGGTAGAGTCTATAATAATCATGCTGGATGTGTGTGCTCATCTGTGTTCACCTGCCAAGTGGTGCATTCCTTGATGTGGCACATCACATCTTCCTTCAACCCTTTCCAAGAAAACATTTCCCTTACCTGTCGGTATGTTTTGACAAATCCTTGATGTCCTGCCATGGGTGAATCATGGCATGCTTGTAGTACCTTGGCCTTAAAGGCTGACTCAGGAACCAAGAAAATTCGACCCTTGTAGTAGATTATGTCATCCATTATTCAAAAGTTTCCATCCTGCACCTGTCCATCCATTAATTGACATGCAAATTGGTTCTTTGAGTATTTCACTAAGAGGTGGGCCTTCCCGTCAACTGAGACATCGGTCATAGCATAAATAGATGGCTTTCTGGATAATGCATCTACCACTGAATTATTCTTCCCCTTGATGAACTCAATGTCAAAATCATAAGTCTGTATCTTGCTAACCCACTTCTGTTGCCTCTCATTTAAGTCCTTCTGATCCAAAAAGTACTTAAGACTGTTGTGATCTGTCCTCACCACAAATTTTGCTCCTACCAAGTGTTGCCTGAACTTAGCCAATGCGTGCATGATGGCCAACATCTCTTTGTCATAGATGGTATAAAGAAGCTCAGGACCGCTCAATTTTCGGCTCTCATAGACAAGAGGGTGCCTTTTTCGCATAAGCATTGCTCCAATGCCCTCCTCGGAGGCATCACACTCCACTGTGAAGGGTTGTGCAAAATCTAGTAAGGCTAAGACTGGGCATGTACTCATTACCTTTTTCATTTTGTCAAAAGCCAATTGTGCCTCTGAACTCCATTTGAATGCCTCTTTCTTGGTCAAATCAGTTAAGGGTGCACAAAGTTGTGAGAAACCTTTGGCGAACCTCCTCTAGTAGCAACAAATGCCAATAAACCCCTTCAATTTTGTTAGGGTCTTAGGTGTGGGCCAATCAAGTATAGCTCAGATCTTCTCTTGGTGTACCTGTACCCCCTTTACCCCAATGATGTGTCCCAAATATAGGACCTCTATCATTCCAAATTCACATTTGGATTCCTTTGCATACAAGGATTGTCCTTCTATAATGGCCAGAATATATTCTACACGCTACATATGCTCCTCCCAAGTCCTGTTATAGATCAACAAGTCATCAAAGAATACGAAGAGGTACTTCCTTAATTGTTTGTTGAAGACATGGTTCATGCAAGATTGAAATGTGGCTGGTGCAATGGTCAATCCAAATGGCATCACTAAGAACTCACAGTGACCGTAGTGACATCTGAAAGCAGTTTTGGGGACATCCTGCTCCCTCATATTGATCTGATGATAGCCATAGCGTAAGTCAATCTTGGTGAAGTAAACAACCCCATGAAGCTCATCCAATAGTTCATCAATCCTTGGAATGGGATACCCGTTCTTAATTGTCTTCTTGTTCAATGCCCTGTAATCAATGCACGTGCGCATGGTCCCATCCTTCTTTTTCACTAGTACCACTGAAGATGCAAAAGGACTGGAACTTGGTCTAATGTGGCCCATGTCTAGTAGTTCTTTGATAGCCTTCTCTATTTCATCTTTGTATTTCTTTGGGTGTCTATAAGGAGTGGTGATGACGGGTTTCTCTCCCTCTTCCAACTTTATGATATGCTCAAACCCCCTATCTGGTGGTGCTCCCGGTGGAATGGGTCCAAAAACTTTGTTGTGCTTCTTGATGATCCTCTGAATCTCTGGTGAATAGTGAGTCTCCCCTTTCTTATCCACACGTACTGATATTCTACATTCAACAGCATATGCAATGTCTTCTCTTATGCAAATGTCCTCCAAGTGCTTTGTTGTAACCACCCTAGGTGTGTTTCCTGACATGCCCCTGAGAACTACCCTTTTCCCACTTTCCTCGATGAAGGACATCTCCATGGTCTTGTAGTTGGTAGTGATTGCCCCCAACGTACTAAGACATTAAACCCCAAGGATGATATTGGTGTTAGGAAGGTCCATCAGATAGAAGTCTTGTGCTAAATCATGTATGCCCAATGTAAGCTTCATTCCCAAAATATACCTATCACATGGCATAGTGCGCCCTCCTGCTACTTCCACCCTGAATCCTTCAAATTCAACAATGGGTATGTGTCTTCTTTGTAGTAGGGCTGAGTCAATGAAGTTGTGAGAAGCACCCCCATCAATGAGAACCAAAAAATGTTGCCCCTGCAACACCCCTCTCATCCTGAAATTGTTGTATTTGGGTACCCCACTGATGGATACCAATGTTGTCTTCTCATCTGTTGCAATGTTGTGACTTGCATCTTCCTCTTTTGTATTTTCGGTGGTGTTTGCTTCTATGTTTTGTAGGTGGCCAAAATCTTCATCCTCATTATCGTAGGTTACCTCAATGTAATGTGCCTTGCCTTTGCCCATACATTTGTGGGATGGATCCCAAGGTTCTTTGCACATATAGCACAATTTCTTCCTCCTCAGTTCTCTTCTAGTGTTTTCATCCATTCTACCCCTTCCTCTGTCAAACCCCCTTTGGTCTCTTCCTCCTTGGTTCATGGGAGGTATTTGGTCTCTTCCTCCTGTATTTAGAGGTGGTCTAGGGGTAAATTTAGATTTCATTACTGAGCCTAGATCGCTTGTCCTCCATATAGCATATTGTAATTTGGTAGGCTTGAAATCCTTTACCCAACCTCTTAAGGGTTCCATCAATCCCTCTGTGAAAAGAATCATGAGTCTCGACTGAGACACATCTTGCACCATGACTGCTATCCTCTAAAACTCCTCAATATATACCTTTGGTGATCCTATCTGCCTGAGTTGGGTGAGTTCCCTAAAATGTAGCTCTGGATCCCCCTGGTCAAACATGTCAATAAGCCTCTGTGTAAACTTTCTGTAAGCCACGATCTAGTTGTGGCCTAGTGTAATTAACCCATGGTACCACCAGTCATGAGCTTTGCCTTCCAAGTACATGGTGGCAAACTTGATGGCATCCATTTCTCTCATTGGGTTAAGTTGTAGGTAAGTGTCAAGTTTCTGCACCCAAGCCTGTGTAGTCACCTTGGAAGATCCATCAAAATAGGGGATTTCCATCTTACTAGCCTTGTGCTCTAACTCACAGTTGTTCCTGTGGTGCGGTTTGGTTTTACCTCTGAGTTTAAACCCACAATATTGATCTAGTGTGATTTGCCTCTGGACTCCTGCACTCATTGAGTTATATTCCCTGACATATTGATCGAAATTGTCCTCAATCTCGTCTTGGTAATTTGGTTGTGTTTGTTCATCCAAGAATGAAGGTAGATAGGGCCTAGGGGTGGTTCTGTTGTATGTCTGTCCCTGTGGTGCACCTCCTCCATGGCTCTATCCCTCAGTGTGATAATAGGGAATATGATCTTATTGATGTTTATTCCCTCCATGAGACCCACTAGCCTCTCTATTGGCATAATTTTTTGGGCCTTTTCCCCCATGATTCATCTACATCAGAAGTTGTGATATCCTCTCTTGGATTTCACTTACCTTTTTTAGAGTCTCTGTCATCTCTACCTGTCCCCTATGTACTGCCTCCTGGTTTTCCTGTAGGTGATGCACAAGATTGCCCTGTGACACATCTATGGAACGTTGCAAGTCCCTAACGAACCCTACTAGAATTTGTGGTTCGTTGTCCTCACCTGACCCTTCCATTTCGACCTCTGTCTCACCTGTTTGTTTCCTTCTTCTGCCCATTTAAATGCCACTGAACTTCTACATGCACTAACCCTCACTGGATGGGAGGATCAATGCTCTAATACCATTGTAATGTTCCCAAGCCAATTTTTTCACTAGGAACACTAACTACTCATTGTTAATTGTTGTTTGTATGTTTGTTTACAGGTTTACTCTTGGAGTTGCGTTTTAGGGTTTGTGTATTCAATTATCAAGCATGTGAACATAGATCTGAAGATGCATCATATAGAAATACAAGAGATAGCAAGAAACACTAGATATGGAACCAAACAACATAGATCTGACCTTTATTTAGATAATATGAGAAAACCTGATACAATTAGATTGCAGATCTGGAATAACATCAGATAGATCCTCTAGCTTGAATATGAGTTGCTACAAAATGCTCAAGATATGAAGATACAAGCCTCCAAAGGTTGAATACAAGCTGAAGAACAATTCAAGATGAACTTCCTTCTCTCTAGGGTCAAGTCCACACCTCCCTGGTTGAAGTTACGTCGTCCTAGATAGTTGGGAAGACCCAATATTTAGGCCCTGCTGCTGGAAGCCCTCAAATTCCACAAAACTTTGTGAGATGATAGATCAGGGCAAGGTGAACCCCCTCCTGAAGTCTCAAGCCGAAATACCAAGATTTGCTCCTCCAAATGTTGAAACCTCAAACTAAACTGCGCCCTCTTGAACACTGTCACGACCCAATAATTCAGCCCTGTTGAAGGAGGCCTCCAAACACTTTGAAACTCTCCAGAATGATAGATCGGGGCAAGGTGAACCCCTTGGTGAAGTGTCAGACTGAGATATGAAGTTTTACCCTTCCAAACTGAGTAGATCTACTTTCCAATAACACCCTCCTTCTCTCCAAATCTTGCCAATGCTTCAGGAAATCAAATGACAAGTATAACTCTCTCAAAATGCACTAGAGATGATGATCAAGGCCCTGCAGAGAAAACCCAAGTGCCTAAATATCCAAAAGCCTTCTCAAACTCTTGGATTGAATCTTCCTTCAATTAATGGTGTGCCCCCTTGCTGGAAACCCTCCCAGTTACGCCTTGTTGCTTCCATGGATGGAAGATGGTACCTGTAGTTGTTGTAGAATGGTGTGGGTGGAGTATTGCATCCCCAAGACCAAGCTTGGAACAAGAGAGGTGGGATCTTTCACCACCGAGTTGTCCTCTAGGGTTTGTATTCTCAAAACCCTCAAAATTGTTGTGCTCTAGAGCCCAAAAGAAAAATGCAATAATAATCCAAAGGTGTGTGAGAGGTGCGCCCTTG
>ML823111.1:54943-72719 GCA_009831015.1 Picea engelmannii
GTTACCTTTTAGTAGAAGAAGTCTCTTCCATCCTGCTTAGTCTTCTTTGTCGGTTCCTTTTCTTCGACAATCGATGCTTCGTGTTTCTTCTTCCTTTTCTTTAGCTCGGGACACTGATTTCTGTAGTGACCGTACTTCTGACAATTGAATCATTGTATTTCTGAAATGTCTTTCTCTTGATTTGGCTTCCTCCTTGAACAAAACTTCCTTTTGTTCTTGAATCTTGCTGTGAAAGCTTGATCATTGTACTTCTTTTGAGGTTTCTCTTTTGCATTGATCCTTGATTCTTCTTGAGCACATCAAGTCCAAAGTTCTTCAAATGTCGGGTACTCCTTCCTTGTATTCATGCTTGCGGCAAATGCATCCCATGTCTTAGGAAGACCATTGAGTAATATGTTCACCAATTCCTTTTTTGAAGTGATCTCTTCAATAGTTTGTAGTTGATCTCTTAGCTGGGAGATCCTTACAAAGTATGATGTTATGTTGTCGCCATCATTCATCTTCATGTCACGGAGCTCATTCTTCAAACTCATAACTTGTCCAATGTTTCTAACTGAGAAGAGATTCGTTAGGGCATCATACATCTTCTTCGATGAGTCAAGATGGGAGATGTAGGGTATCAAGTGGTCTTTTATGGAATCCACTATGATACTCATGGAATTGATATCAACGTCTTTGAACTTCTCCATAGCTGCAACGTTCTGCGGTTCCTTCTCTTCTCCTTCTTTAAACTATGGCTTCACAATCTTTCCTTTCACAATATACAGCACTTTATTCTTAGCAAGGATGAGGTCAATCCTTGTCTTCCATGCTTTGAATTTGGAGGCTCCATCTAGCTTGTTCTCAGACTTCATAGAATTCATCATGGCTTGCTTGACTTGGTCAAACCCTATATTTGACCGAAAATCCAAACTTCACATCTTGGCCTTCTGAGAGTATCAGGAGATGCGTTGGGCTAGAGCGCACTGATCTATCCAGAGATTAGGTCAATCTCGTCACTTAAGGTGCCTCGACAAGAGGTTTAGGGTTTCTACAACTGCTTCTGCTGGTAACCCTAGCTGCAGTGCTTTTGGAAGTTGCTCCTGCTAGTAACCCTAGCGACAGTTCCTCAATGAGCTCAATGTCTAGCGGTTATGTTTCCTTCCATCATTTTAGGCTGACTGAAGGGGTGTGGGCCCATAACCTGTTAGAATATAGAAGATGGTGTGCTTGTTTTACCATTGACGATACCCTCATCACCCAACCACAGGCCGAAGCCTCCCTCCGAGCACCTTAACCTTGACTGAGAATTCCTCCGGAAGAAAACCTTAGGCTAGATAGCCAAACAAAGAGTAGTGCATCAATCCCCAAGGATAGCGCATCAAAAAAGACTGATCAGATGTTCCAAACCCTAGCCAAGAGATATCCAAGCCAATACTGAAATTAGTTGTTGCAGCAGCTGCACCTGCAACCCTCCTCCAAACCTGCGCACCAACTGCAACTGCAGTGCGCACCTACTGGGAAAACTGCAGTCCTGAGATGTGACAAATGAGAACTGGCGCCCTGTATTTATAGTAATCATGCCAGTTTACTGGGGCCGACTTCTCTTTCTGGGTATGTGTTTGTTTAGTATATTATTATTAATTCTGGCCGACTTCTTCTCTTGGAGGCTAATAGCCTAATATAAATTTTCTTCTTGAGCCGACAAGGCTTCTAGGGTTATTAGCCAACTCCTTAGGGTTTCTCTTGCTTCCCGAATTCTTCTATTCTCGTCAGGTTCACACGTGGGGGTAAATACCTCCCGCAGTTACCATAATATTAACAATGGATATGTGGTGATAATAATTTGCAAGTAACCAAGCAATGTAAAATTAAGTTTGCAATCACTTCTAATTATGTTGATGAAGTAGAGCTTGATATAGTGCCACTGGACATATGTGGAATTTTCCTGGGAATCCCATACCTTTATGATAGAAAATCCATATTCTACAGGGAGGTAAATAATTATTGCTTGAAGAAAGATGGGAAAGAGTACATTGTTCGTGCTCATCGCATAAAAACTGATAGATATTTTGCAACTACAGGGAAGTTAAAAAAAATGGTAAATGCAAGCAAAATTTTAACACTTATGTCTGTAACAAATCAGGAAGTTAGTGATGCTAAACATGAGATGATTCAATATGTTTCTAACAATCATGAAGTGTCACCAGAAGTACAACATGAGGTTCAGCTGCATACTTTCATTATTGTTCTTGTTCAGAAGGGGAAGCATATTTTTTCATTCTCATTCACATATTCAGTATTGTCGTTTAGTTTGCTTATATTCAGTGATGTATGGCTGCTAAATGCGACAAAGAATGTAGATGATTGTGCAATAAATGGGATGATTACTTTGATAAACAATGATATCTCAGTTTTTATGTTTGTTGTGATTAGTCAGGTGATCATTGTCCCAACAAAAAGGATGGATGATACATGACAAGTGGAGAGGCAATACCCTCACTTCTTACCTGAGTAAAACTAGACTTTTGGTGGTCCAAAAGCTTCCAAGTGGGGAGGAATGATCCAGGAGGCTCCCCAGGTCCAGAAAATGCTCAAAAATGAAAGTTGTCGGAATTGAATGAAACCAATTCCATTGTGACCATCTCGTCGTGCTGATTCCGGCCATATATTTACTTTCTCAAACAGATGTTGTATGTGAGAGTTATCACACTCTTACCGTTTTCACAAACAACTAAAAAGTCAATAGGTCAACTGGCAAAAGTCAATGATGATGTCAGCATGACATCCTGTTGACATCATCATGCTGACATCAGCAAAGTGAACTGTGGCAGCACAGTAGTAGGATGACTGGGCAGTGACTGGGACCAATCCCACTTCACCAAGTGGCACATGGTGTACCAATACAGAGTTGACAAGTGGCATCATTGAGGACCAATGAAAGGGTGCCACGTGGCCCAAACATAGGTTTCCATGTGACACTCCATCACTAGTTGAATGGAAAAATTATTTTGGAGCTCATGGGGTTCGACCCCATGACCTATTGGCAGAGAAAATGCCTTGAGAAATGACTGAATGCCAACACTCCAACATAATTGGTTGTGATTTAAACCCCACTTTATTTTTAATAAAGTTCATGTATTAAGTGTTGGGGCAGAAAGGGGTTGGGACTAATCCCCAAGCCACGGTTTATTTGGCACTTGTGACCATAGTACAAAGGGGCGTGGGTGCCTATGACTAACCAACAAGCACATGGAGTTATCACCTTTCAACCAAATGAGGCGGGGGCTGGAACCACGGGTAAGGCATATTGTTTGGGGACTTGGTCCTATTATGAAATGACCACATGACCCAGTATTTCGAGCTAGAGGCCAGCGCATAGCCCTTTGGGCTGGCGCTTGGCCATATGTAGTATGCATGTGACCAAGAAATGGGGACATGCGCTAGGTATAAGGGGCTTAGCCCTATATTTATTCAAATGTGGGTTTTTCACTATATGTTAGTGGATTTTTATTGATTTTAAGCATGTTAATGAAGATTTTTGCCCATTTTTGGGGGATATTGGGCTCTTTTTGAGGCCAGATATTGGGGGGAAGTTGGGAGATGATAACCAACCCCATATCTATATACACCAGGCTTATTGATCTTGAGAGGGGAATTTTGTATGCAGGGAATGTGAAGAAGAGTTGGAGTTTTGAGCCCATTTATCATGTTTTGAGGGGCATTTTGTCATGTTTTTTAGAGTTTGTTGAGGCATGTATATATCTGAACAAGGAGGTCTTGTATAGCAGATTAGAATCCTTTTGTAACAACAAAGAGCCATTGTAAAGATAACTTGAGCATTTGAAGAGAAATAAAGAGGTTCTCCACTTGGAAGCGGGCCTGGAGACGTAGCCAAAGATTGGTGAACTTCGTTAACAAGTTCTTGTGTCTACTTCTCTTTCTTGTTTTGTTGTTATCTTCTCTTATTTGCAGCAAGTTTTATGATGACTGAACTCTTTAATCATTGATGAGCATCAAGTAAATGTCATAATTGTTATTCCACAACAATTCGTAGAATTTATGTATTTCACATTCTTATCGATCCGATGCATAAAGTATATAAACTTAACTTGCAGTTTTGTCAGTAAAACCTCTCATTTTTGGATCAAGTTTATGGTATTAGAGCATTTGGTTTTGAAGGTTTGAAATAAATTGCAAGCATTGGATGCTCACCAGAGCCAAACTCAAGCGAGGAGAAGGCCAAATTGAGTCTTTTAATCCAGAGATTCAAAAGAGACCTCATAAACAAGAGATGTATTCACCGAGGAAGTTAGGTCCTTATGAGTTTGAGGACGATTTATTTGAGTCTTTTCAATTGATGAAAGCCATGGTAGAATAACTTTACCATGAAAGAGAACAACAAAGAATTCCAAAGGTTGAAGAAGGTGAATCTTCTGAAAGAGCAGAAGGAGGAGTTGGAGGTGGTGGACCTTCATAACCTTCTTTCCCTTCATCCTCGTCATCTACAAGTGAAGCAAGTGTACATTCCTCCAAGGATAAGAAACCTAAAAAAACTCATCATTCTTCTGATATGCCTTTATTAAAGCTTGATGTAAATTTTAATTTACCCACTTATGATGGTGAATTAGATGCATTAAAGCTAGATAATTGAGTTAGACATATTGAAGTCTATTGCAGGATACAGAGGATTGTTGATGATGAAACAAAGATCTAACTTGCAAGTATCAAATTGGGAGGCACAACTCTCATATGGTGGGAAAGAAAAACTAAAGATGATCTCAATAAAAATGGTAAAACAATCTCTTCCTGGAATGATTTTATCACTGCATTGAAGAAACAATTTTATCCATTAGCATACATGCAACAGGAAATGATGAATTGGCAAAGTTTAAGGTAAGCTAAGAATCAAAGTGTACAAGATTATACTCAAAAATTTTGTAAGAAAGCATTAAATTTGGGTATTCATTTATATACACAAGAGACACTCCTAAAATATATTGGTGGTTTACATTCTTATCTCAAGCACACTATTCTTATGTTAAATCCTTCTAACTTTGATGAAGTATGTGTACAAGCCATTCACATTGAATCAAGTGAAGTGAATGTTGGTGATAGTGTTTCTACAGATACTTGGCAAGGAAAGGATTCATGGAAAAGAAAAGAGAAAGAGAAGAAAACGGTCACAACAAGAAAGGAGAAGCCTACTTGCAAGCATTGCAAGAAGGTAGGCCATGATGAAGATCATTGTTGGATCTTGCATCCTGAATTGGAGCCAAAGAAGTATGCCAATCAAGCAAGAAAGAATACCACAGCTACAACAATTCAAGTGGATCTGGGATAAGACTCCATTGATGAGACACAAATTGTAGCTATGGGAATCCGAGGTATAAATTATGTTGCAAGTACTAGCTCTTCCAATTCAGATGTTGTAAATGATGAGTGTAAAAGGGGCGAAATTTTCCACATAAGCGTCATAACAAATAATGTTGAAATTGATACTCTTGTAGACAATAGATCACAAGCCAATTTCATCAGTAAAGAGGTTGTAAATAATTTGGGACTTGAAACTAAGCCACATACTAGACCATATCCATTAGGATGGATATGTGGTGATAATAATTTGCAAGTAACCAAGCAATGTAAAATTAAGTTTGAAATCACTTCTAATTATGTTGATGAAGTAGATCTTGATATAGTGCCACTGGACATATGTGGAATTGTCCTGGGAAGCCCATACCTTTATGATAAACAAAGCCATATTCTGCAGGGAGGAAAATAAATATTGCTTGAAGAAAGATGGGAAAGAGTACATTGTTCGTGCTCATCGCATAAAAACTGACTGATCTTTTGCAACTACAGGGCAGTTAAAAAGAGTGGTAAATTCAAGCAAAATTTTAACACTTATGTCTGTAACAAATCAGGAAGTTAGTGATGCTAAACATGAGATGATTCAGTATGTTTCTAACAATCATGAAGTGTCACCAGAAGTATAGCATGAGGTTCAGCTGCATACTTTGATTATTGTTCCTGTTCAGAAGGGGTAGTGTGTTTTTTCATTCTCATTCGCATATTCATTATTGTTGTTTAGTTTGCTGCTATTCAGTGGTGTATGGTTGCTAAATGCGACAAAGAATGTAGATGATTGTGCAATAAATGGGATGATTACTTTGATAAACAATGTTATCTCAGTTTTTATGTTTGTTGTGATTAGTTAGGTGATCATTGTCCTAGCAGAAAGGATGAATGATACATGACAAGTGGGGAGGCGATACCCTCACTTCTTACCTGAGTAAAACCATACTTTTGGTGGTCCAAAAGCTTCCAATTGGGGAGGAATGATCCAAAAGGCTTCCCAGGTCCAGAAAATGCTCAAACATGAAAGTTATCAGAATTGAATGAAACCAATTGCATTGTGATCGGCTCGTCGTGCTGATTTCTGCCATATATTTACTTTCCCAAACAGATGTTGTATGCAAGACTTGTCGCACTCTGATCGTTTTCCCAAACAGCTAAAAAGTCAACTGGTCAACTGGAAAAAGTCAATGATGATGTCAGCATGTTGTTCTATTGACGTCATCATGTTGACATCAACAAAGTGACATGTGGCAGCACAGAAGCAGGGTGACTGGGCAATGACAGGGACCAATCCCACTTCACCAAGTGGCACATGGTGGACCAATACAGAGTTAACAAGTGGCATCAATGAGGACCAATGAAAGGGTGCCATGTGGCCCAGACATGAGCTGCCACGTGGCATCCCATCACTAGTTGAATGGAAAAATTATTTTGGAGCTTATGGGGTTCGACCTCATGACCTATTGGCAGAGAAAATGATTTAAGAAATGACCAAATGCCAACACACCAACATAATTGGTTGTGATTTAAAACCCACTTTATTTTTAATAAATTGCATGTATTAAGTGTTGGGGTGGAAAGGGGCTAGGACTAAGCCCCAACCCACGGTTTATTTGGCACCTGTGACCATAGTACAAGGGGGCACGGGTGCCTATGACTAACCAACAAGAGCGTGAAGTTAGCACCTTTCCACCAAACGAGGCGGGGGTTGGAACCACGGGTAAGGCGCATCGTTTGGGGACTTGGTCCTATTATGAAATGACCACAAGACCCAGTTTTTCAGGCTAGAGACCAACGCACAGCCCTTTGGGCTGGTGCTTGGCCACATGTAGTATGCATGTGACCAAGAAATGGGGGTGCGCGCTGGGTATAAGGGGCTTAGCCCTATATTTATTCAAATGTGGGTTTTTCACTATATGTTAGTGGATTTTTATTGATTTTAAGCCTGTTAATGGATATTTTTTCCCATTTTGGGGGGATATTGAACTCTTTTTTAGGCCAGATCTTGGGGGGAAGTTGGGAGATGATAACCAACCCCAGATCTATATAAACCAGGATTATTGAGCTTGAGAGAGGACTTTTGTATGCAGGGAATGTGAAGAAGAGTTGGAGTTTTGAGTCCATTTATCATGTTTTGAGGGGCATTTTGTCATGTTTTTTAGAGGAGTTTGTTGAGGCATGTATGTATCTGAACAAGGAGGTCTTGTACAACATATCAGAAGAATTTTGTAACAACAAAGAGCCATTGTAAATATAACTTGAGCATTTGAAGAGCAATAAAGAGGTCCTCCACTTGGAAGCGGGCCCAGAGACGTAGCCAAAGATTGGTGAACTCCATTAACAAGTTCTTGTGTCTACTTCTCTTTCTTGTTTTGTTTTTATCTTCTCTTATTTGCAGCAGGGTTTATGATGAATGAAATCTTTAATCATTGATGATAATCAAGTAAATGTCATAATTGTTATTCCACAACAATTCGTAGAATTTATGTATTTCGTATTCTTATCAATCCGATGCATAAAGTATATAAACTTAACTTGCAGTTTTGTCAGTAAAACCTCATTTTTGGATCATGTGCTCACCATAGAGCGCATGAGAACCTCGACATCTATGGAATAACCTGTAACCTGCTTGATCTCAACATAAACTATTAGTAATCATTTGGGGTGGTGATATCACCCCCAGCTCATATATATAAAAACAAGCATATGTACAAGTGTGAAAACAAACTATTCTAGTATGAAATGCAAATGGTATATACAATGAATGCAAATGCCTACTTACCTGTACTTACGTGTTGGATGGATGTTAGGTGTATCAACCGATCAGTGAAACCAATCCAATGATGTCCCACAATACCTACCTTTGTGCTTCATCATAACCAAAACAATGATAAGTCAAGCACACAAATAACATGGGTTAGAGCATGTATCATATCGACAGAAATAATAAAGTCTAACTCATGGAGGCGGGTGGGAGGGATAAAATCATGCCAAGCCATTCTCTGAGGAAAGTGCTCAATCCACTTCAGGAAGGGATCTTGAAAAGTCAAAGGTTCATAAAACTGACTCAAAAGGTCTGCAAGTTGGCTACCTAGGACGTTCTCATAATCTGAAGCCTTGGGAGGGATTGACAAGGATCTAGTAGACGACTGGAAAACTCTCAAGGGAAAGTTGAAAGGATAATATGACAAACTTATTCTTGAAGTATTCAACCAACCCTTGGACTCTAGGGTTCGCCCTATAGGAAGCTCAACACAAAATACATATCTCCCAACTACACCTCTAGAGACACAACAAATTAAAGTAATCGGAGGTGGTTGGAGAAAGTTGTCACTAGGATCATTCTTCAGGCAAACAATGTCCTTACTCCTATCAATACCTAAGCACAATGGTGGTTGATAATCTTCTTCATGGAATGAATCCAAGTGCTCAGAGGAGTAATCATTAAAACCCTCAAGGTAAGACCGAAAATCATCAGGAAAACATGGTACTAGGTCATCCTTGGGTGTTTGGAAAGTATGGGTAAATATATCATCTCCTTGTTGCCACTAATCAAAATCAAAAGTATCATGTGATAACTGTGAAGGCAACACTTGGGAATGATTCTCAATGTCGTAAATGGGGTCCATATAAAAATCAACTACATCCCATTTACATCTTCTAACATGTATGAACTCATCAATATCAACTATGTCACTATCTGTATCATAACATGCATGATTTGAAGGACTCATTTATCTCCTCCTCATCTCCCATATCATAAAGTAAAGAATCATCAAAATTTTGGGGAGGAGGGTAACTTATTGTGTTTTCTTCTTGTGCAAGAGATTTGAGGACTTGGGTGTTTTTAGCATGCATCATTGCTTCATCCTCATGGGTTTTCCCTTCATTTTCAACTGTACAACAAGGAATATTCACCTCGTTCAAGGATTCCACTTCTACTTCACTCTCTGAATCATGGAACAAGGTTTTATCAAAAATCGGAAAAGGAAAGCAACTAACCTCACTATATTCTTCTTGTGTAGGGGGAAAAGGCTCGTGGATTGCTTCATCAAGAGGAGGGCATGTTGACACTTCATCATCCAACTCGGGTTCTAGCTCCTCAACTGTGTTTTCAACGATCCCTTGCTCTTGGAAAACCTCATCAAGAGATTTCCCCTTAGTATTTCATTGGTCAATAATTTGTTCCCCTTCTTCTTGGAAATCAACAGCAAAAGTTTCAAGGGAAACTAGTCTTTCCAAACCGAGAGTGTCTGAGGTATCTTCAAGATCATTGATATTGTTTCCTAGGGAGAAGGTGTTTTCTCATTTGGACAAAAATATATTTTCCTCATTTTTCATGGCCATGTTGCAAGCTTCATAGAATTTTTTTGGCCTCTTTTTACTTAAGAGAAACCCTAAATGCACCCAGAGTGCATTGGTAAAGAGATCCACAAGGTACTTGTCTTCAAGATAATGGTCTCTAGGAATCTGATATAGCAATCTCTGAAATCTATCCTGGAAGTCCCGGATTCTTTTAGTAATGTTTGGATATCTTCCAATTACATACCCCAGCTTTTGAGAAAGGTTTCTTCTAACTGTTCCATAGTTTTGATGTTAGCATTGAGGAGGTTTTCATACCACTCCCTAGCGTTGCCATAAAGAGTGGCAGAGAAGAGCTTCATCACCAAATCTTCAACATCATCACTGATAGGATGGAGTTGAAATAACGCCCAGAAATTACTCATGTGATAATCGACTCTTTCCCCATCACTACCAGTGAATCTAGGGTGTCATTTCTCATACTTCAGGGGCATTTGTCGAGGGTATTCCGGGACTTTACTCATGTCTAGGGGTTTGAAATTTCCTGGGTCCCATTGAGAAGTCATAGTTGGATTCATCATCAGTGGAGTCGCCAAATAACTTTCTTGAAATTATCAAAGAAATAAGGGAATCACCCTTAGTGGATTTGTCAGGTAAGATTTGTAAGATAAGGACTCTTGAGGAAACGCTTACTGAAAAGTGTCATCTTGAGGAGAATTGACTCAGTGTTCTCCGGCAGTGGCGCCAAAATGTTATCGCACAGTTTGTAGTTGGAGTAAAGGATGGATGGAAGAAAGGCAAACTGGTGAAACTGAGACTATCCTACCACTGTTACCTCAATAGGATAGCTCTTTCTGTTTAGGGTGGTAGGCCCAAGGGAGACATCCCCGGTGACCTGGGGTTTTGAGAAGGCAAAGTTTTATGGATAAGTAGAAGTTTTTCCCCCTCACAAGTCACCACCGATCAGAAAGTCTGACTAATCAACCAATAAAGATAAATATAGCCGGAAGTACAAATGATAACCAAATGTGTACCTGCCTGAGACAAAGAAACAAGAAAACTATATATGTGCAAGATCACTTGCTTGGTTAGTACTTCATGTAATCAAGGACTTTCTGATATAAAGAAATTGAACAATAATAGTGATGAAGCAAATAAACAATGTAAAATAGCAATGATTACAATGTATCACTTTACAATAAATGCTTACGAAGCTTCACAACGATCAATGACAATTTATCATTAATGTAACAATATTAATACTAGAAGCAACGCTTTAGCCAATCTTTCAATTGCTTTAAAGATACAATAAATGTTGCATGGATATGGTTATAACACAAGTAGATGATGGAAGAAATAAGGTTATTAAGTGTTAGTCTAAGCTAGGGTTAGAAGGAGTTAATGATTGTTCAATAGTATTTGGAATTTGTGATCAAAATCTCTCAAGTACAAGGTCTTAGATCAATGCGCTATTAGGGAAAATGGAGTCAAACTTGTTGCAAAAGTTGAAGGGTCGAGATGATAATGATAGGGACAAAGACAAAGAGGGATATGATGGTTGAAGTGTTTCTAAGGCAAGGCTTCAACCTATCAACCCTAGGGGAAGACGACTCTCTAAGGTGTAGTAAACCTAGGCCTTAGTGTGTCTTCCTCCTCCTTTAGCTCAAAAGGAAAAGAAAAAACGGATAGCTTGAAGTTTGAATCGTAGAGTGTTTCTATGGAAAGGCTCTAACATCTATCTTCAGCAAATACAATGGCTCTTAGCACAACTTGGTAGGGACATGAAACAAGGACACCAACATGTGCTTATCCCCTAGGGTTTAATCCAACAAATTTCATTAAAATGCAAGTAAAAGATACCATAACCATTCAAACATAGAAGGATTTCAGAAATTCACTTACATTCATCAACCATTCATTAAGCCAACCCCTAGTTATAAACCTTCCACCAAGAAAATGCAGAAAATAGCCAAGAAAGAGCCTCCTTCAACAAGTGTGCATCAATATTTCAGCCCAAAAACCTAAAGGAGGGCGCAAATTTCAGACCTCACCAAGAGTGAGTGAAAGATGATGATGATAATAAGATAGTTTTAGGTCGCTATTTATACAATAGCAATGACCTTAATTAAATTTTAGGTCACCAAAAGGCCGACAAGGCCAAAATACAAAATAATATTGTTTTACATTAAAATGTCATAATGAAACCCTAATCAAGAAAACATCATGCCCTTTTAGTGTGATGTTATCCTTTCTAGGGAAAATGTGGCCTCCTGGAGCAAAACATTAGCCCTCCTTGGGCCTCTGGAAGTTTCTACATGTGCCAAACATGCCACAACTACCTCCCAAAACTTTCATATCATTGGATGACATCATGGGCCATCCGAGGCCAACGTCCCAGTGGAAAGGGCACAACCCCCCTAGGTAAGGCTCTGTCAGGCTGCCTCTGGTGGAACGTCCTGCTCCTCTCCGGTGCAAACCCTATGATCTGTCTTTTCCCCTTGTCGGGGTCTGAGCATCCATCTGATGGGCTTCTAGCCCCATGGAGGTATGAACTAATCATCTCCCCATGTGTACCAGTCCAATATGGTACCTGTCTGTTGGGTATAGTCCTGCACATCAACAGATACACCCTCCATGGGATCATAATTCACAGGGATCATCGCAATGTCAATCACATCCAATCATCAATTTTATTAAATATGTGCATAAAACCCCTTTTATTTAGTCAAGTGCTCAAAGACATTATACAAATATGCAAGGCAAGTTTGGAGGAAGTGACATGGCGTCCTATTGGGCTAGTGTCCACTAGATGTGGGATGTTTATGAGAGAAATCAAATCCAAGTCATGTTAGTGGATGAGGTGGATAAGGGATGTCCTGACAAGAGGTGCAGTGATAACAGGGAAATGCATGGCTTACATGTGGGTGCCTTTGTAGAAGGCGAGTTGCACATGTCCTGGATGCAAATGTTTCCAAGCCCATTCATGCCTTTTATTCTTTATTCTTTATTGATTTTTCTTTCAAGAAGCTAATCAGGGGACACTGCCCTGGCGTGGTGACCAGTGGTGGCAATGTTACCCACAAACACTTTCATAGAAATGAGAAGGTTGGGTCGTGATGGGACCCCCTTTCTCTTGGCTATGCCACCAAGAGCCACTACCCTGGCATGGTAACTAGCTACTAGTAGTGTCATACCGCTAGGTGCCCATGGACCTAATAGGTTGGCTCGTGATAAGACCCCCTATCCTCTGACTAGGCCTTGTTTTATTATTTTTATGGGTCCCTCTTGTTTCTTGTTGAGAAGATTTTTACTGCTTTCTCGGGGATCCTTGGGAAAAGCATCTCCAGGTTTTGTTTTTAGGCTTGTATCTTTTGCCAGCTGCTCTTACCTTCTGGTCCTTTAGCCCCTTCTGTTCTTTTAGCTAAGGTGCAACCCTTAAATGATAGGCCAACCCAATGCCCAGACCAGTGTAAAGGGATGGATGAGCGGGAAGTAAGATGGAAAGTGGTAAGTATGATGGGAGCAGACGATGACTTTTCAGAAATCCCCCCAGTGGCATCTCAAAACCTATGGGCACAAGATTACTAGGGCATTTTGTCATTCCCCCTAGACATGGTCAAGTGGATAAGTATAGGATAAGTATAAGATACAAGCACCCGTTAGGAACAAAAAGAACAAAATGAACATATTCAAAGGTTTTGAGGATCAGAGTGACACATACCATGATACCCAGACTCATTACGTCATGGAGCAAGATCCATCTCTGCTATAGGACCAGGCCGAGGTGATGGATTTTGTTGTTGCTGACAAGGTGGAAGCGCTGAAGAAAATAAAATATGGGCCCTCCAAGGCCATGCTCAATTCGATCTGGCTCTCGGTACTCCATGTCTAGGACCTGTGGGCCTCGAGACATAATCTCCTTAGTTATCCCTAAAATGGGGGATAACATTATCAACCAAGAGCTTCAACTTTGTTTCCATGGGTGTGTTCATGTATTTACAACATATCAAACCTCTTCAGTATTTCAACTGCATACTTCCCTTTGTTAAGGAAGAACTTCTCTGGGCTCTGCCAAACTTCAAGATCTAAGAAATAATGCATCAGGCTTAGGTCTTTCATATCAAATTTTGCAGCAAGCTTCGTCTAGCTATCTGTGATGAGATTTTCTTCTCCTATTAAGAATAATTCATCCATATGTAGAAGCAATATAATTGGTCCATCGTCCACAATCTTGAAGTAAAGATTGGGATCAAATTTACTCTTGGTAAAGCCCAAACTCATAAAGAAACTACCAATCCTGCCATACCAAGCTCTTGGAGCTTGCTTCAGCTTCCAGACATGAGTCTTCTATCTTCAACTTTAAACCATATTTTCACATCTCATTGTACCAACCTGGTACACTTTCTCAGCTTCAACTTATTATGCACAATCATGTGCTAGCTCTATGTGCTTTTTGCAAAGCACTATCTATCTCACTGTTTAGGAGTGTGTCTTCTACTCTCTCTGCAACTGTTCCTATGGAACTGGGAATTTGCACCTATAGCTTCTCTGAAGCTGAGAATTATTGTAGCTACTGAACTCTGAGAGTATCTCATCTACTCTATCACATCAACAACTTCATCTGAAACTGAGAGTGGCTCAATAAATGATACTGAAAGTATCTCTTCTTCTTACATGGAGGTAACTCTATCTACTATTGTAGTCATGTCTCCATGGCCTGACTAATGTACTGCACCAACTACCACTCTATTTTAAATATGGGGATTGCTCCCCCTGCATCTCATACTGTATATGAATCATGGTTGTTCTGTTTGTCTTCATGAATACTAGAACTATTTCTTTGATTACTGGAGTAAGTGTCTCGTCATAGTCTTCTCCCTCTTTCTAGGAGAATCCTATGGACACAATTCAGTCTACATACATCTTTTATATTGTTATTTGCAACATGCGTGATCTGTTAGATCAATATTGGAAGTCAATGTTGACTTCCCTTCTGGTCTCACGAAAAAATCCATATCCCAGTTCTTCTGACTGGCTTCCTTCTCTGTTACTGAAACAAGGGAATCTTCCTAGGATATTTCATGTCTCCTAGAGGTCTCTGAAGCTACGATTTAGTCTTTTCAACTCTTGGCATCTGTGTGTGAGTCTGGAAAGATGTCTCTTTTTCCCATTTGATCCTCTTTGCAATCAGGCTCACCTTGTTCTAGATTTATTTTAAGTCTACAAGGACTCATAGTCTCTACAAGATATACTTGGTGTTGAATACCAAGTCTTAATATGAAAATTTGACTTAGAGTTCAAGTGAATTATGCTTACTATCAAGGTGGCTTCATTATCCTTTGAACAAGTCTACTTTGAGTTCTTGTTCTAATGTTCGGTCATCTTTGGAGCCTTCTGCTCCTTACAATCAATCTCCATATGAGATATTCTAGATCTCAAAGAATAACTTCTTATCCATATTCTTTGGTACATGAATGTATATGGTCATGTACATAGTCTACTTCATGTCTCATCTAATCTGTTGCCTTTTGCAACCTTCACTATAGCTTCGTGAGGGTTATCACCTGTGACCTGAACCAAGGTCAACAAAACAGCAAGCAAGAATAATACTCTTTTGATAATAATTATAAAACAATAGCACAAATGATTTTCACAGTGGCTCCTTTAGAGCTATCACTTGTGACTTGCCTAAAACAAAGATCAACAGTAAGAAATAAAATATGAAATGAGATCAACACTCTCCTAGTGTTGTGATCAGACATTCCTCCATGGTAACTTGGAACCAACACAAGAAGTTTCTCCTAGAGGAGATGTTAGTTGTACCTAGTAAATGATTACAATAAGCATTTATCTCAATATGCTCACATGCTACCAAGTATAATACTTTTCAAAGACTTCTACCTCAACTATAGTGTTTACTTGTAATGAGGTAGTTATCAAACTTTTCACATGCAACTTTGAATTTTTAATCAATCAAACCTGGAACTTGGAGTTTTATCCTCAAGAATGAGCATGTTTCTTTTCTTCCAAGTTTCCTTCACTCAAGATGACAAGTGCTTTCTTCAACCTGTCCTATGTACTAAGACAATATTTTAGCTTGACATAAATCCAAGTTAGATAATAAACTCTAATCTCAATCTAATACCTTGACTTTAATTTTTGACCAAGGGTTAGTATGATGGTCATAACTTCAACATACAACCTAGATGTCAAAATAATGTCATAGCAAGATAGATGCATATCAAACTGATCAAACCTGGGGTACATTATTCCTTTGAATGGGTTGGATCTGAGATCCTTCTGGATCTAGGATTGTCAACATATCCTTTCTCCTACAAGTACCCTTTTAGAATAATAATACATTTTAACCATATGTGACTACATACCTCTGACAGTGTCTTGCTAGGGTAAGGTGTACTAGGACAATAAAACAATAGTCCCAACACTTCACAAAAACTTTCACTGCAACTGGTACTACAACTGGTGTTGGCGTTGCAACTGGAATGAAGGAATTGGTACTACAACTGCAACTGATACTGAAACTGTAACTGGCACTACAACTGCAACTTAGGGTTTTATGAGGAAACCCTAATTTTTCAACTTTCAAATTTTGGAATTCTAATCCAAAGACTAGATGTGTTGGGCTGAGGCGAGTAGGCTGGAGTAGTATAATTTCAAAAAATCCAAATTTGACCCCTTGAAACTGAACCTGTACAAATCTAGACTGGTACTTCTTGTACTGGTTTTGGTTTACTGATCAAAACTAGGGTTTCCCTTTCCGGAGGCTCTGGCCACTAAAAAGGTGCGCTCAAGATTCCAATGAGTTTTCTAGGCTAGGGCACACTTCCCTAGATGGATTTTAGTCAGAAATTCCCCTCCAATAAAATCCCTAATTTTCTTATACGACAACAATGACGTTTTTGGTTACTCGATGAAAGATGCTCTACTCAGTTTAGCTCTAATCCCATGTTAAATTTAGAGTTTTTATTAAGTTCTTTTCAATTTACTAGACAATAATAGCATAAGAAGGATCACTGAGAGAAACACAATCACAAAGTTACACAACATTTTATCCTGGGAAACCCTCATAGGGGAGAAAACCCAACAAAAATTTCCTTAATATAGATTGCCAATACAATGTCAAGATAAAAGACAAAACCACCAAGAATAACCAAGACTGAGCAAGGCCTCTCTCCTTCTTTTGGAAACTACAACTATCTCCAAAAGTTGTGCACTAGAAAAGTGGTTGAGTGAGTGAGAGAATGAGGCATCATCCTCTCTTATTTATACTAGTTGATAGGCGCTAGGGTTGTGTCTTTTCACCAAGCAAGGCCGACTTCTTCAACTAGTGGTTAAAACCACTTTGATTAGCCCTAAGGGCTGACTTCTCAATTAGCACCATATAAACATGGCTTGACCAATCCACAATAGGGGATTTGGTCATACATAAGTCCCAACATGATCAATCCACAAAAGGGGATTGATCTATATAATAATAACTCAATTATAATTAGAATATTCTTCGCAGTTACAATATTTCAACATGAGGTACTACAGGTTGACTTGTTGCTTCTCTTTCCTGGCTTAGGATGTTAGTAGGGCCTATCCTTCTTATGTGGTGTGTGTTGTTTGGGGTTAATTTATTGTGGCAGTTTGTGTGTGGTAACTTAGTTATGCGTTAACATGTGTTCGGTTCGAATCTCTCTAGGTTAAACACACTAGTCTATGCCAACATGTTTACTAGGGATGCCATCCACGAATGTGGGTAAGCATCCTTAGGTTTCTTCATGAGGTTTACTTTGGAATATATAAATATTTTTAAACATTTAAAAATATGCACATTTGAAATTTGTGCAATTTTTTTTAATTTGGTTGTGAAACTAACCACGTACAAAATAAAATAATAGAGAAAAGATAGATATGCAAGCATCACAATTAATCCTAAATTATGAAGAAAAAAAAACAATTAAGCTTTAAAATGTGTATTTTATAGCTTTAAATGAAATTCCAACACAATTATTTGGGGAAAAAGAAAAATGCTTTGATGTACCAAATCATGGGAAATTTTAGGGGTGAAATTTCGCCCATGGGCGAAATTTAAATATTAAAAAAAAAAACATATTAATCCCAATTCGCC
>ML823112.1:0-25797 GCA_009831015.1 Picea engelmannii
CGTCGAAGACCTATGGGTAGTGAAGTCATACACTCATATTACACTCCTACCCGAGTTGTGAATATTTTGAAGTTGTTGCTCGAGCTCTGAAGGCCTCATCTCCAGCCATCAAGCCTTATTCTCTTTTGGAAGATGGATACTATACATGTATATCTTTTTTATTTCGAGATGTAGATCAGCTATGTATTGCTCATAGCTATACTTTATATAGTTATATGACATGGACCTACAATGTATTTGATTGGCAACCATGATTTTATTTCATCCCAAGCATGGCTATGCCCGCCTCGGTGAGACAATTGTTATTTTGCAGATGGCACCTCCCGAACTCTAGTCCCTAGGCTCACTTGTTTCGTACGTTGGTAATGAATGATAATTTATTTCGGCCATCATATGCTCTTCTGACCTCATACATTAGGGGGCATCTGTTATAACCCTAATTTGAACTAGACATGCATACCTGGCAATAGGCCATCTCATTTTCTATTTTTTCCAAGCCACTACTAAACAAATCTTCTTAAAAACACCCTTTTTGAAGGTGCATGCACCCTTCTCCACTACTGTACGCGTGTATACACTAGCTGACCCACTACGACCCACGTATACCTACAAAAGCACGAAAAATAGAAAGTTGTAGACGAAATACAAATTTCCTGGTAGGTTTCCTATAACCATAGAACCGCCTACATCCGATCATTCAACCAAATACCTAGCCCTTTTCAGCCTATAAAAGAAGGGGTAGGGGTCCCATTTGAAAGAGGAAAAAGAATTGCAAAGAAACTCTACCCGATTTGACATTCTCCTTGCCCCAACCTTTTGCAACCATTGTGTGAAGAGAAGCATATACAAAAGCAGTTGGAGCACAGTTGAAAAGGAGCCCAGGACTAGATTTGAGGAGTAGTGGCCAATCTCACTATTGTAATTTACTCTTGTGAGATTAACAAAAGAAGTACTTTTCCCGTCCTGCCATATGCATTTTTTAATGTTTAATATTGATTATATTTTGATAGAATCTCTAACCCATTAGTTCATAGATCATATGCATGTTTGGATTTCTTTGTTTGTCTATTTMTGAATGTAGGTCAACTTTGGGAGGATATTTGYAGTCAAGGAGTGACCGAACGTTAAAGGATCGACATCAAACACGAAAACTAAGGTACAATAACTTGATCTTTTTATACTTATATTTACATATGAATAATGGGGTTTATGATTGGGATGATGGTAATAAGTAGGAGACTTTAGGTCATTTTTGCATGCATTACAGAACCCTTAATGCTAGTTCGTAGGGGGATTTAACACCCACAACACCAAATGTCTCGGTTATCCTGGGTTGTTTAGAAGCTAGTTGTCCCTAAGAATTATTTTTGAAGAATGATGGCTTAGTCCCCTTCTTCCTCTGCTTCATCTTGCTTTTCTTTTTGTCTTTCCAAGCTTTTTGGAAAGTTGGTCTTCCTTTATGCTGATCATAAAGGCATTTAAATCGCCTTATGGTTTCCTCCAATGTTTTTGGATCATCATATTGTATCTTTTCACTGATAAATGATGGAATCCCACTAAAATACCTCTAAATATTAACAGGCTCATCCTTGATGAAAGAAACATACTTCAACAGCTCTAAAAATCTCCTTTCATATTCATTTATGGTCATACTCGCAAGCTTGAGTTCAAATAAATCCTTCATTTTATTGTCATAGTATCGCTTAGTTAAGTATTTATTTTGAAAATACCTCTTCAATTCCCTCCAAGTAACCTTCTTCTCATCAATTTGTTGCACCTGCACAAATTGGTCCCACCACATTGATGCTTTTCCCTTGAGATGATAGATGGAAATTCTTCCTTTTGCATGTGAAGAGTAATTATTCAATTGAAAACACTTCCTCATTCCTAACAACCATGTCTCTACATCCTCATCCTTCTTATGCTCACCATCAAATGTAGGAGGCTTGATTTTTTTCATTTCTCCCTATAGCTCATCCACCCCAGACCTCGTCTTATGTTTCCTGATAGGGGATGGACTTGAACTAATGTGTGATATCCTGGTGAAATTCCTTGGAGAGTGATGGTTATGTCTACCAACACTTCTTGTTCTTCTCCTTTCATCATGAGACCTATGATTTCCTGATTTTCTTGAGTCATTCTCCTTATCCATCTTCTTTTCTATTCCATCCAAGCTCTGCATTAACTTTATGTGGAAGCCCTCCTACTGCTCCTTGGCTTTTATAAGCCTCTCATTATAAACTTTATAAATTTGAATATCCTTTTGCAAACTTTTTATGGTCTCTACCAAGTTCATGCTTTCTTCCTTTCCTTCTCCATGTCCATTTGAATTTGTACCTTCATTTCCTATATTGACATACATCCCTATGATATCATATTCATGGATTTAATATCCCTGTGCATATTTCATGATTCTAAACTCTGTGTTGATCTTGTTATGATCTAAATGTTGTTAACACTGCAAAGTGTGCAGTGAACAAAACTTATTAGGATAAATACTTTAACAAATTCATGAAATTATTTACAATTCTGGTTCAATAATGAATAAAAATTATTTCATTCAATTTCTTGTAAAATTGGCTTTCTAGATAATTTTTCCGAGTGAATATTTATACTCTACTATCCAAGATATTTCCAACGCCTATTTTCATGCTCAATTCTGAGTCTTGAGCAAAACGTTATGGTCATTTGAAAATTTTCCATTAATTCTTCTGTTCATACTTAAACTAGGTGCAAATATGGAATGTAATTATGCATTTTGCACTTTCTCCATTGGATTTTTTCTAGGAGCCCCAATTTGTTTTTTTCATACACACATTTTGGACAATCTATCCAAGTTTCACCTCTTTTTGGGTTCTAGGTTGCTAGATACATCCCGCTGAA
This sequence comes from Picea engelmannii, assembly GCA_009831015.1. Classification (NCBI taxonomy): domain Eukaryota; kingdom Viridiplantae; phylum Streptophyta; class Pinopsida; order Pinales; family Pinaceae; genus Picea; species Picea engelmannii. Next base: position 2,884 of record ML823112.1, read on the forward strand.
GTTTCATGCCAATTAGTGTTTTTGGCCTTGAATGCTACAGGTACCTTCTATGCTCTCTTAATCATTTTTAACATGACCATAATTATAATTCATCTCCATTACTATGTTCTATGACTCAATATCTTTCCATAGACTCCTCCTATGTCTCAATATGATTCTGGAGCATGAAGTTATGGCCTTCATAAGTTATCTGGGATTAAAATTTACTCTTCATTGTTCGGGTTGTAAATCACTCATCCTAACTTCGTTTGGAGAATGGAATACACCATTAGAAAGCTATCGCCGAGCTATTTAATTTGAGATAAAATTTATGTATTATGGGTGAATTGTTTTTGGGTTGCTAAAACCACTTTTAGGGCCTCAAAAATTCCCTCCAAAAAGATGACCTTCAAATAATACAAAAAAATGTTTCTGAAAATCGTTGGTTTTTTGTTGTTGTAGACCACCAAACCGACTCCGTGCACACCACTTAAAAATTATAAACCCATATTTAGCATGTGTAGTTCTACACGCACTACACCAAAATGTAGAGCATGCATCACACATCCATATCTAGTGTGCACCGCTTTTTTTTTTGGTCAAGCACCAATATTTACTACGCATAACTTTTGTGTCATGCGCCAATACCTATTGCGTAGAAATTTTGTGTCGCACACCAATTTTATGCGTGCATTGTAGTCTACATAGTACATAATGCCAAGGTTTAGTGCGTTCACACTGCACACCAATACTCCCTGTGCACCACTAATTATACTTACACGTGACGTGAATATTCGACATGTACGCACTGCATACCAATGTTGCGTGTGCACCAAACAATTTGCACTGTGCTCTACCAACACTCCATGCACATGCCTTGCACACCACATTATTATGCATGTGACACAAGCTCTGCACCACATTATTATGCGCACACCACCAATTCCACACCGAGCAGTGCCAAAATTTAGTGTGCATGTCTCGTGCACCATTATTTTCCACGCAACACCAAATTTTTAGTGCGCACACCTGCACAACATTATTTTTCCATGCAATGACAAATTTTTAGTGCACACACGTACATACCATTATTTTTCCACGCAACACCAAATGTTTAGTGCACACACCTGTGCAACATTAGTTTTCCGTGCAACGCCAAATTTTTAGTGCACACACCCGCGCACCATTATTTTTCCATAATTTTTTTGCAAAAATTGGGGTTTTTTCCTGGGCACCATGGCCACTCTATAAAATAAACATTCTCCCATCTACAGGCCCAAATTTTCCCATAAGAAATTGAAATTAATTGTTCTCAATCTCCAGCTCGATTCTTCACATTACCCATGAGATTTCTCTCAATTTTTCTGCAATCATTTAATCGTACAAGTTGCACACATACTCCTGAAATTAATATTATGCAAAATTCCACTTCAACATTATGCTAACTCGTCCCATCCAGGATTAATGTTGAAAACTGGGCTCTGATACCACATTGTAGCATCCCCAGCCACATGTTGGGCTATGCCACTTAAAATTTCAAATTCTAATACTAATTCAAATCATAAAAATACTTAGCAAATGTATAGATTCATACAAAACAATAACATAAATATACATGCAACATACACGGGAAAAACCCATGAAAACATTGCACAAATATTAATGCAACATATGAATTAACACACAATTGACCTTTATATTTGATTAAAAGAACACCAACTATGTGCAAACCTTCCACGTTCCTCCCAGCCTTAGACCACATTGCCCATAAATCTCAGCAATGGGTCACCCTCAAGCTGGGAATAAAATCCACCTGGGTAAAGGATTCCTAGCATGGACAAGGTATCCCAGACAACAAAAAATCTTAATCACAGGTGCCAACTCAAACTAACATCCTACAATCCCTCATTCCCCACATGCTTGTCCCACCCCAGGAAGTGTGCACCTTATCTACTTAATAGTCCCTTGACTTCCCCAAGTCCTTTTCTGGGGCTTCAACAACAGGTCAGATAGGAAGTCTCAGATCCCTGTAGCTACAATTTGGCACATTTTTGAATCAATTCCCAACAATTCTCTCACATTGAGAGAATGCTCACGACCCTGAAAACCTGCCTCTTCAATATCCTATGGGCATGACATCCGCTTCTTCATTCCAACTCCTAGCTAACCAGGGTACAAATACTGTAATTGTAAAAAGAAGGTACGAAGGACAACTAAATGAGTGAAGGAATGATGATGGGATGATAGGAAAATGAACTAAGTCCAAACTATATATATGCATGTTCCCAACTTGACACTTGTCATGTTGAGAACTACCTTGGGCCCACTTGTTCCCATCCTTAGAACTTAGGATAAAATAATTATCTATACTTTATACTTTACAAAATATTAATATAATATTCCTTTGGGATGAATCCCCCTAGCTTATCCCCTTATCCTTAACTTTTACCCCCCTTTCCCTATCTAGTGGAGTTTACTCCCCCATACTCTTTTACATGGTTGGTTTGCAACAATGATGTGTTTTCATTAATATTTGCATGTGATTACATATTACAATGATGGCTCACTGGCCATTTAACATCTGGGTCTCAAGCCTAATAACCACACATGTACTTCAACCTCAATACGTATGCAGTCATATATAACTCAACTCTACGCAGTTCCAGGTTAGTATCACACACTTACCTAAGAGCACACAACATTATGACTTGTGCACCCCTATCTTGATAATGAATCTCCATGCACTTACCCAAGTGCACAAAACACCAAAACCAAGTGCCAACGACTCACCAACCTATAAGAATATTTACATTTACAATTATATGTACACTTGGGGTTCAACCTAGAGGTATTACCTTCCCCTCCCCCTTATTTATGCACTATCCTCAGTGTAGTATATGCACATATACAATAAAAACTTCAAAATTCTTCAAAACTATGTAGATACTCTTCCTGCATAGCTTCTTCATGCTCCCAATTTGCATCTTCAGGACCGTACCAGGTCCATTGGACCTTTACTAGCCCTATGACTCGATTCCAGAGCTGCTTGATCTTCTGGTCCAATATGCACACCGGATGCACTTGAAAGTCGCCTTCGTGCTCCACCTAAATCACATTCCAATCAATGACATGATTAGCATCAGGTACATACTTTTTAAGAATTGATACATGGAATACATTATGAATATACATTTATGTAGGTAAGGCAAGCATATATGATATAGGACCAATCCTCTCTAGGATTTCAAATGGTCCATAGTAACGTGCTACCAACTTTGAACAATTTCCCAACTTCATGGATCTTCTCTTGGATTTTACTCTCAAGAACACATGGTCATCCACTTTAAATTCTCTGTAAGTTCTATCTTTATCAACATAGATTTTTTTCCTATACTAGGCATCCTTTAAATTCTATTTTATTTTCATCATCTACTCTTCCATTTCCCTGAGTAGCTCTAGTTCAACCACTGCTCTATCTGCTAGATTTCCCATCTCACTGGTGTGTTGCACTTTCTTTCATAAAGTGCCTCAAATGGGATCATCTTTAGAGATTCTTGATACCCATTGTTATAAGTGAACTCCACCAAATGAAAATAATCGTCCCATTTGGATGGTTTATCCATCACACACATCCTTAGCATATCCTAAATCACTTGATTCACCCTCTTTGTTTTCCCATTTGACTCTAGATGATAAGTTGTGCTAAAATTAAGATTTGTTCCAAATCCCTTGAATAATCCTTTCCAAAAATTTAATAAAAATTTTAGATCTCTGTCAGACACAATTGTCTTGGGTATACCATGTAGTCGAGTAATTTCTCTCATATAAATATCAACAATGTTGGCTGCGTTGTGAGTGATCTTTACTGGAAGAAAATGGGAAGCATTAGTGAGATTATCCACCACTACCATGATAGAATCATGCTGCTTGTTTGTTTTGGGTAGTTTGCATGCTATTACATGTTACAATAATGGCTCACTGACCATTTAACATCTGGATCTCTAGCCTAATAACCACATAGGAACTTCAACCTCAATACATATGTAGTCATATATAACTCAACTCTGCGCACTTACACTTACCCAAGTATGTTCAACATTATGACTTGTGCACCCTTATATTGATAATGAATCTCTGCGCACTTACCCAAGTGAACGCAACACCAAAACCAAGTGCCAATGACTCACCAACCTATAAGAATATTTACATTTAAAATTATATGTACAATTGGGGTTCGGCCTAGGGGTATTACATAAAGGGCATAACATTATAAGAAAAATAACCCCACTCAGTTGTAAATGTAGTCTTTCTTTTTTCTGCTTCCGCCATTCTAACCTCATGATAACCTGGAAATACATGTGTAATGTGATACCCCTAGGCCGAACCCTAATTGTAAATATAATGTAATTGTACATATAGGTTGGTGAGCTAGGATACTTTGGGGCCAGAGTGCCTTTGTATATATGTATTTTGAGGCCAGAGTGACTGTGTGATTATTAGGTTGGAAAGCCATAAGCTAAAAGGATAGTGATCCTATATTTGTAAAATTTAATCAAACATGGATTTTAATGAAAACACATCACTGCTACAAACCTACCAGATAAAAGAGGATGGGGGGATAAAATTCCACTAGAATGGTGTTGTGGGTGGGAAATATCTCCTACAGACTAGCACTAAGGGTTTTTATCATGCATGCAGAAATGACCTAAAGATTCTTACTTCTTACCATCATCCCATGCCTAAACCCCCATCACTCATATGTAAACACAAGGCTCAAGAGATTAAATTGACGTACCTTATTTTTCGTGTCTGATATCGATCCCTTTTCATGCATGGTCGTTCTTTGACTGCAACTCTCCTCCGAATGCTGACCTTCATTCACAAAAGACAAACAAATAACTCCACATGCATTTGGTCTATGAACTAATGGGTTAGAGATTTAAACAATCATACAATCAATATTCAAATAATGACAATCTCATATGGCAGGACGGGAAAAGCAATTATTTTATTAACTTCACATTGATACCTTACAATGATAAAGTCGGCTACTGCTCCTCGATCCTGATCCTAGTATCCTCTTCAAATGTCTTCCAACTGCTTTTCTTTATACTTCTCTTTGCACAAGGATGTCTAAAGTTTGGGACAAAGGGAATGCTCAATCGGGTATAGTTTCTTTACTATGATTTTCCTCCTTTCAAATGGGACCCTTATCCCTTCTTTTATAGACTAGAAGGAGCTAGGTATTTGGTCAAATGACCGACCATGCATGGTTGAAAGGTTTAGTTAACTTTCCCAATGCTGTGTGTTCCATCAACAACTTTCCTTTTTCCGTGCTTTTGTAGGTACACGCGGGCTGTCTTGGGTCAGCTAGCATGTACATGCGTGTAGTAATGGAGCAGGGTGCATGGGCCTTTATAAAAGGGGTTTTTAAGAAGAGTTGTTCAATAGTGTTTTGGAAAAGAAGGAATCTGAGATGGCCTGATGCCAGGTAAGCATTTCTGGTGAAAATTAGGGTTATAATATATGCCCCCTAATGTGTGAGGTCAGAAGAGCATCTGATGGACGAAATACATTATCAATATTTACCAGCATTCCAAACAAGTGAGCCCAGGGAGCAGAAATTGGGAGGTGCCATCTGCAAAATAATAATTGTCTGACCGAGGTGGGAATACCCATGCTCGGGATGAAATAAAATCATGGCTACCAATCAAATACATTGTAGATCCATGTCATATAACTATATAAAGTGTAGCTGTGAGCAATACACAATGGATCTACATCTTAAAATAAAAAAGATATACATGTATAGTATCCATCTTCTACAAGTTGATAAGGCCTGATGGCTGGAGATTAGGTCTTCAGAGCTTGAGAAACAACTTCAAAATCTTCAAAACTTGGGTAGGAGTGTAACATGAGTGTACAAATTCACTACCCAGAGGTCTTTGACGACTCGTCGGTCATGGACTAGAGAATCTTGATGATCATACTGAAGGCTTCATTGATTTCGAACAAAGACTTGATTGGAATTTTGGGATGACAGAGCATGAGGGAAAGAGACAAATTGCAGAGGGACTGAATCAGGCTTGGAAAAAATTCCCTTGGAAAATAGCACGACAAATGATGAGACTCAGGGAGCATGGCATTAACATAAGTTCACGAGGCAGAAGGCAACACAAACTCTCCATATGTTTGGAAGAATAACCAAACAGAGGAGGACATAGCTCAACGTAGCGGTAACAACTTCCTAAGGTCATATTAAATCCCAGGGCTTGACGAACAAATGGAAGGATGTTCTTTATCCAAGGGTGACTCATTGTGCTGCCAATACAAAGAAAATACTTTTCCCTTCCTCTTTTTTGGGTATATTTTATTTTTTTTGTCTTTTTCAATGATTTTGGAAAAAGAATAAAAGAATGTTACGTTACAAAGGAGGGATGAGTGTCGCAAACATATGAGTTGGAGGTGCAAGGACAAGACTAATGTTCAAAGTAAGGACACTAGGGAAAAATCTCTTATAGGGTTAAAGGTGTCAAGACATAGAGGCAAAGTGCTACGAGGCTTGCGTATAAGGCATGTTTCAGATGGTTCAGTTGAGAGCAACATGGAGCCGACATTAGACCAAAGATGCAGGTATGAAAACGTGGTTAACAAAACACACAATGGTAACGTCCTTCGATGTAAGTTTAACGAGCCCAGAGAAGGTAAGCTCGGTGGGTTTTTATATTTAGAGAGTCTGAAAAACATAAAAGGAGACTCCGATGGGGTACCTTTTTCAAAAGTAGTCTAGTTGGTTCGAAAAAGGGGTAAATTAGCACCGAAAATATGTCTATTCAAAACCATTTTAACGAGTGTGATAAAGACAAGATCACTTGGTATTTTTTTCATTTTTAAGCAGTCTGAAAAAATCTTAACTATGGACTCCGTCAGGAATGTTCTTCTGGACCATTTTAACGAGTGTAAAAGAATAAGGTCACTCGATGATCTTTTCAATTTCAGGGATTCTGAAAAGAGCTTAACTATGGACTCTGTGGGGGTTCCTTTTTCGTAAATTTAGTCCTTCAAGCCCGAAAAAGGGTTAAAATTATACCTGAGGGTACTCTTCTAGAGATCCGAGGCCTCTAGAGTATACCTTTGTTCATATAGTTGACCATCCGGACTGAAAAAGGGGTAAACTACCGTCGGATAGACATGACTTCAAATTTCAGTTTAACGAGTGTGAAAGGCTACAAGATCGCTGGACAATCTTTTCATGTTTAGAGGGACTGAAAAGGGCTTAAAAGAAGACTCGTGGGGGCTACGAATCACATATGAAACTGGTTTAGGTAGAGCCCGCTACTAGGATTAGACCAAGAGTCTCTTCGATAGTCAACTTGGGAAGTCTCCCAAAAGGGAAGAAAACACAAACCATGGTGTAAGTCCTCCTGCAGTATAGAAATCGTAGTCATGGCTTCAAGGATAGCCTCATCTGAAGGCAGTTCAAAATCTGAGAAATCACGCAAACGAGGGTCTACAGTCCCAAAGGGTGAAGTAAATTGACCATACTCCATATGACGATGGAGGTTCTGACCAGGACTGACAGAGTCTATCAGCAAAGAATCATGATCACGAGGGCTTGAGGATCTACTAACAACAAGATCAGACTCAGAAGGATACTCAAGCTAACTTGGACCAAGAGGGGGAAACAAGGGATCCCATGCCCCCATTGGATACACCAATAGATCAATTGTTGATTCCAAGTCTTGAGAAGGAAAACATGATTGCACAAGTTCCTGCTCATAAGCAATTGAACATCGAGGATAAGATGCCACATAATTAACCTATGGTGGGGTGGAGTCTACACGAACACTAGGAACATATAAAGGGGCAGCCTGAACTAACACTGAATTAGGATGGTGATTATCAGATGCCAGCTAGTCAATAGTGACAATGATTCCATTGTGAGGGAAGTGCATCACTCGAAAGAGCATAGATACCACAACGTTCATAACATATACATAATCACGCCCGACAAGCATATTGAAATCTAACGGGCCTTGCACCACTATAACATCGACATGGACAATCTTCCCACCTAACGAGATATGAAATTGAGGAAGAACCCCCAAATATTCACTAGGACGTTTGTCAAAATCCAAAAACTCATGTGAAGAAGACACAAGCTTGGGAGAACCCAAGACTCTCCAAACTGAGGAGGATAAAATACTTGTGGAAGCTCCTTCATCCACAATACATCGATAAATTTTTGTTGAATTAACTTGAACCCTTATTTGAAAAGGTGCATAAGAAGGAAGATGAGGCTCAACAAGATCATTTCAATAAAAGGAAACCATCCTAGGGCTTGGAGGGGGTGTACTCAAAACAAGTGGAATGCCCAGTTGTTCTGAAAATACTGAACCGGAAATGCTAAAAACATAGTCGGTAGACACATCACTCCCCAAAAGAAGAGTGGGATCATCCGATGACTGCATCGGCATGACCACTTTTGCAACCAGTGGCTGAATAGGTTACGAGACTACATGGTCTAAAGGCACCTCACCCCCCAAAACAGGAGTGGGATCAACCGATGACTAGATTGGCATGACCAATTTCCCAACCCATGGTTGAATAGGCTGCAAGAATACATGGTCTAAAGGCACCTCACCCCCCAAAAGAGGAGTGGGATCAACTGATGACTGCATCGGCATGACCACTTTCTCAACCAATGGCTGAATAGACTGCGAGACTACATGGTCTAAAGGCACCTCACCCCCTAATAGAGGAGTGGGATCAGCTGATGACTGCATCGGCATGACCACTTTCTCAACCAATGGCTGAATAGGCTGAGAGAATACAAGGTCTAAAGGCACCTCACCCCCAAAAATATGAGTGGGATCAGCCGATGACTGCATCAACATGACCACTTTTGCAACCCATGGCTGAATAGGCTGCAAGACTACATCGTCTAAAGGCACCTCACCCCCCAAAAGAGGAGTGCGATCAACCGATGACTGCATCGACATGGCCACTTTCTCAACCAATGGCTGAATAGGCTGAGATACTACAAGGTCTAAAGGCACCTCACCCCCCAAACGAGGAGTGGGATCAACCAATGACTACATCAACATGATCACTTTCTCAACCAATGGTTGAATAGACTGCAAGGAAACCTCAAAAGTCTCAAAATCCGAAGAGCTTGCAGACAGGGACCACAATATTTGTACCTCTGGAATGCTAGGGCACAAATGAGTAAGGTGATCTCCCTTACAAAGCTTACAATGGACCTTAGGCTTACGTCCTATCCGTCTAGGTTTCTCAAGAGAATTAATGCCCCCCAGCATGACTAGCAGTGGTTGGTTGCACATCTCCAACATGACTTGCAGAGGTTAGTGATGGGTCGATAACATGACTTGCAGAGGCTACAGACCTATTACCAGTATGACTAGCAGTGACTGGACTTTTTCCCCCAGCATGACTTGCAGAGGGTGGGTGTGTTCCCCCAGCATAACTTGCAGAGGCTGGGTGCTGGTCTTCAACGTGACTTGCAGATGTTGTCGACCTATATCCAACATGACTCGCAGATGTTGGTGATTTCTTCTTCCTATTGTTCCTCTTTCTATTTTGTTTAGACTTTCGGTTACTAGTAACTATACTTTCACCAGAGGCGGGAGAAGGAGGAGGAGAAGACTTTGCTGACGAAGAAACATCAACAGGGTGCCCATGACATAAATTTCTTAACTGAGAAGCATCAAGAGCATTTGGGACATTTGGAATGGTACCCAACCGAACCGGTAATCCCACATTCAACCCAGGAATGTACAAAGTGGCCATCAAAGGGACACCAACATTTCCGAAGAAAGGAAAAGTAAAAGAATTCCATTGTGAAGGGGTTCCTTGGTTGGTATCATTGGGAACTTTAGCCATGAATATATTATGCACAGGTTCTCCCTTTGAGGGATCATTCAATTCCATAAAAGTCTCACACATTGACTCTAAAGAACCAGTGTTATCAAAGCAATGCCTATAAAGAGGCGGCTCCACGTTTCTAAGTGGAAGAATGAAAATTCCTCTCAACCGGTGGAGTGGGTGGTCTACCACCCTAGGTCAGAGACCCAAAGACACTGATTGATTGAATCACTATGGAAAACTAAGGAGCATAGAGCACACACTAAAAGTTCCTAAAGGAAAATCAAGCAAACAACTAACTAGTTGGAAGAACAGTTATGCCAACCAACACTAGACCAACTTACCGGTGCAAGTGCAACTTGAAAACGGAATCACCCTCTAGGTATACTCTACAAAGAATGGCCCGACGTCTGCCCTAGGTATCGCGGTATACCCCCACAGTCACCTGTGTAAGTCCCTAGAAAGATAGGCAACTAGGTTTCCAACATGCGAATAGTCACCAGGCGGGTATAGTCGACAGTCGGGTAGACCACAATGAGTAGGGTATCAAGACCGAAACTTGTCAAGGGTATCGAAATCAAGTGGTCCAGAAGACAACTGAGGACCTCGAACAAATTTGAGACCCACAAAGCTCCGTGGAAAATGCAATCAAAAGAATCCCAAGATAAGCCCTCTATATGTGTTCTCCACTATGATTGGTTCGACTTTGGAGGGGTTATCTCCGCTACCTTTCCGCATGCGACCTTGTGTTTATCCCCTGTGTTAGAGGGGGGTCCCAGATAAATTTCACGATACTGGAATTTAACACTCCCTAACTCAGACTCCATTGTTGGATTCAATGGCCTTGAAGAGTTTCCTCTCCAACCTAATTCAAGGCCCTAACCCTAAACTAGTTGGTTGACCCTACAAACATAAAAGTCTAGTTATTTTTAATTAGCGTTCTTTTTAAGGCTTGATTTAATCAAAAGGGGTGGTAGTGCAACTAATGTTGTTAATACTCTTACGAAAAATGATGAAACTCATATGAACACTAGCAAAGAATGATTATATTTTATTTTAATTTTATTTTTTGAAATGCTTTTAAAATTAGAAGAAAACACAACGCTATGCTAATTTATTTTTCTTTTTCAAATAACAATGCAAAGAAAATGGAAGGAAAGAAAGAGATCTAACAAAGCAAGTTTTTTTTTTTTTTTCTTCCAATCACAGCATAAATAAAAAAATATTCTAAAAGAAACTGATGAATGCATGATTCATGCCCCCCCTGGCCATGAGGGGGAATTTTTTTTCAAAATGAAACTCATTTTTCTTAAAATTTCAAGCTAAAAATAAGTTAAAAAAGCTAGGAAACACAAGAAATATTCTAAATGAAAAAGCAAGCTATAATAGAGTCCAAACCTAGGCTAAGATGATATGACAGAGATCACGAACCCTGAGAGGTATAACTCTTGACAAGGAAAGGTTGACTGCCTCTCCTTAAACCAAAATTTTTCTCAACAGGCACGCTGCTGACAGTTCAACTGCCAGCGTGTGCATGCAAGCTGTGTAAGGTCAAAGTGCGTGTACACACATGCAGACCTTATGCAGGCCACGTGTACCTCTGCAACTCTTCAAAAAATGAAACGAAAAGAAATTAAGCACTGGAAAAGACTACTGGTATTGAGAACCAGAATCTCTTGAAGACTCAGAAACTTACTTTGACAAAAAAAGAAAACAATTGAAGGAAAATTTCATAGAAAAAAATCAATCTGAGGTGAAACCTAAGCTACAAAACTGTAAAAGCCAGAGACTATAATGAGTTCCAGAAAACCCCTGAGAAGGCTCACTTCTTACAGGGGAGAGGATGACTGCCTCTCTAATAAAAAATTTCTGAACCTACCCACACCACTGTTACTTCATCAGCTAGCGTGTCCACATGGGTTGTGTGAAGGTTGGGCGCGTGTACAAGCATGCAGGCCTTATACAGGCCACATGTACCTCTGTGACTTCCCGAAAAGAAAATGCAGCCAAGTAAAGAAAGCAGGGAGTACTGGTATGGAAAACGAGAATCCCTGCTAGCTTAGACTTTTGCAGAAACTTTAAAAACAAGGAATGAAACCAGTTTTTAAAAATGCCCAAGAAAAAATATTCCCAGAAACCCTAGAGATCCCCAGTATGATCACCATTTCTATTGTGGGTGGGAAATCCCTCCTACGGACTAGCACTAAGAGTTTTTATCATGCATGCATAAATGACCTAAAGATTATTACTTCTTACCATCATCCCATGACTAAACTCCCATCACTCATATGTAAACACAAGGCTCAAGAGATTAAGTTGACGTACCTTATTTTTCATGTTTGATGTCGATCCCTTTTCACGCTTGATCATTCTTTGACTACAAATCTCCTCCCAATGCTGACCTACATTCACAAAAGACAAACAAAGAACTCCACATGCATTTGGTCTATGAACTAATGGGTTAGAGATTTAAACAATCATACAATCAATATTCAAATAATGACAATCTCATATGGCGGGATGGGAAAAGCAATTATTTTATTAACTTCACAATGATACCTTACAATGATAAAGTTGGCTACTGCTCCTCGATCTTGATCTTGAGATCCTCTTCAAATGTCTTCCCACTGCTTTGATTTATACTTCTCTTTGCACAAGGATGGCTAAAGGTTGGGACAAAGGGAATTCTCAAACGGGTATAGTTTCTTTACGATGATTTTCCTCCTTTCAAATGGGACCCTTATCCCTTCTTTTATAGGCTAGAAGGAGCTAGGTATTTGTTCGAATGACCGGTCATGCATGGCCGAAAGGTTTAGTTAACTTTCCCAAAGCTGTGTGTTCCGTCAACAACTTTCCTTTTTCCGTGCTTTTGTAGGTACACGCGGGCTATCTTGGGTCAGCTAGCGTGTACATGCATGCAGTAATGGAGCAGGGCGTGTGGGCCTTTATAAAAGGGGTTTTTAAGAAGAGTTGTTCAGTAGTGTTTTGGCAAAGAAAGAATTTGAGATGGCTTGATGCTAGGTAAGCATGTCTGGTGCAAATTAGGGTTATAACAAATGGGAAAGGGGGATAAGAGTCTAGGAAAGGTGGCCTAAGCCAAAAATGAATATTTTATTGATATTTCTAAAGTTTAAAGTCTAAAGTATGGGATAATTTATTTTATCCTAAGTCTCTAAGGGAGAATTTATCACCATGTGGTGGGTACATGAGGGGGACCCATGTAGTTCCCAACATGAAAAGTGTCAAATTGGGAACATGCACATAATTTTGGGGGACTTAGTTCATTTTCCTATCATTCCATCATCATTCTCACCTCACCACATTGTTGTCAACCGTACCTTCATGCTTCCATCACCTGTCATGCTTCCATCACCTGTACATGTACCATGGAAATCTTTGGAACTGGATTGAAGAGGCGGGTTGTCAGGCCCATGGGATATTGAAGAGGCGGGTTGTCAGGCCTATGAGAATCCTCTCTAGGTGATAGAATTATTGGGATTTGATTCCCAAGGTGCCAAGCTATAGCTACAGGGATTTGAGACTTCCTATCCAACCTATTGCTGAATCCTAGGGCAACCAGGGGACTATTGAGAAGAGAAGGGGCACACTTCCTAGGGTGGGAGAGGCATGTGGGGAATGAGGAACTGTAGGTTGTTTGATAGATTTAGCACATAATTCTGAGTTTTTTTATTGTCTAAGAGACCTTATCCTAGTCAGGATTCTTGTACCCAGGTGACATTTTAGCCTCATCTCGAGGGTAACCCATCGTTGAGAGTTATGAGCAGTGCGGTCTAAGGCTGGGAGAAACATGGAAGGTATGCATGTTGTTGGTGTTCTTTTTACCCAAGATAAGTGTCTATTGTGTGTTAATTTATTTGTTGCGTTAATATTTATGCATTTATTTTCATGGTTTTTTCCTGTGAATGATGTATCTATATACTTGTTATTCTAAATTAATCAGTGCATTTACAGATCATTTCTAGTGAATATAATGGTATCAGAGTTTAGAATTTTTGTGTGGCATTTCCCAGCATGGCTTTGGGGATACTACAATATGGTATTAGAGCCCCGTTTTCAACATTGATCCTTGATGGGCCAATTAACAAAGAACATAAAATAAAATTGTAGAGTCTGCAAGAAAATTGTTTGACATAATGTTAGGAAGAGTACGTCTACAATTTCTTTGAAAAAATTATTACAATGAAATTGGGGGAAATTTCACGAGTAAATTTAAGGAATCGAGCTTAGGAAATAAAATCCCCAATTTAAATTTCAAATTGGGAAAATTTGGACTTGTAATTGGCCAAATTTTGTGTTGCAAAGTGCCACAACTAAAAATAGTTGTTTTTGGGAAAAGGCCCCAAATTTGCGGTTAAATTCATGGGGAAATTAGACATGGAAGGATCAAATTCCATGTGAAAATATTAATTTATATGTTCAAGACCAAAATTGGTCATATAAAGCTTAAATAAAGAACTTCAATGGCGAGTTGAATAATAAAATATGAATTTATGAATTTTGGTATTTTTAGGCATTTTGGAAAAAAATTGAAAATAGGTGAAATTGGAAAAATTTTGGTATTTTTCCTTATGATGATCTCATCATGACGTGGGGGTCAGTTGTCAACTAATGTGGTAGATAGGTGATGTTTACTTCCATGGTGGTAGGTAGACAATCGTAGAAATGGTAGTGGTGGCGGTCGATGTGGATCTTGAGTGGCAGAGCCTACCCGCCTGGCAAAATCGTGAGTCAGACGCACAAAACCTTATTGCAAGGGGGTTGGGGTCAATGGGGTTAGACTAACCATAGGTGGGGGGATGAAATGCATGGATGTGTGACACTTCACCCATAACATAACCAAGGTTAAATTTTGTGGCCCCTCCCCTATGTGTTAACATTTGACAGGGCAAGCGGGGGTGCAATGCGACGTGGGTTGTCGACCACCGTCGAAACYGCCCAAACCTCCATCGTTAGATCATGCCAACGTGMAACTTAACACATCAAGGAAAATGGGYGAGGATGGGGCCTACCCATTACCACAACCTAATACAAAGGGGCCACATGGAAACCAAGGACCTATGGGGCCCAAAACATTAACATGTGTGTACCAGTGAAGGAGAGGGAGATAAAGAAGAAGGAAGAGGGAGGTAAGGGGAGCTSACGGGGAAAGGAAAAGTGGTCGAAGGAGTCGAAATGGTTCCACCTCGAGGTTACATGTGGAATTGGGTGCCATTTCAACATCCCAATCAAAATAATTTAACCATATTTTAAATATAATAGTGAAAAATTGCCCAGAAAATGGGTATTTTCCAAGTGTTCAACTTGCAAGCCATTTTTGGAGGCCTAAATGACATTTTTGAGAAGTCAAATTCAAAATTGTATGTACGCCCATAAAATATATTTTATGCATCTCAAATATTAGAGCTTGAAGAGAGATTTATAATGGTGTAAACCATTCGTCAAACAAAGTTAGTATGAGGGAGTTACTACCCAAACAATCGAGGGTAAATTTTAAGACCCAGTTAACTTCCAAGGGCCATAACCTCTTGCTTTGGAATCAGATTGGGGAACATGAGTAGTCTATGGAAATATCTTGAGCAATAGATGACATCCATAGATTAAAATTAACATTATAGGTGCATTAAAATGTATAGGAGGGCATATAAGGGACCTGTAGCAATCAAAGTCAAAATTATTATTTGGTCTAAAACTTCAATAGGCTGTATTTAACATCCTAGAGCTCAGATGAGGGTGAAACTTGGAAATGTTTGAATATTGAGAGGGGGGGAGGTGAATTAGTATGAGAAATTTTACCACTTTTAACCACAATATATAAACTTTAACTTAATCAACAGTAAATCATCAATATATCGTCAATATAAACATAAGAAACATCACATCAACAACATCACATCAAGTACACAATACACTATAATTTACGTGGAAACCCAAACGAGAGAAAACCACAAAATTATTTCTTATATATCAAAGAATACATTCATTGGAAGCACCAACTTCCCAATTCTCTAGATGAAACAAAGGATGCTACGACCCCCTATTTACAGTCTCCAACTTGAAGGAAGCTACAACTGTCTGAATTCTCTAGTTCCAGCTAGAAAGAGGCTACAACCCCCTAATTATCAGGATACAACTTTAATGAATATACAACTCTCTGAATTCTCTGGCTCCAACCAGAAGGAGTCTACAACCCCCTGATTCTCAGGCTCCAATATGAAGGAATCTCCAACTGCTTGATTCTCCGGCTCCAATCAGAAGGAGAATACAACCCCGTTTCCTTGCCACGTCCTACCGCCATGAAATATAAGTGTAGACAAACTATCACTACCACAATCACTGCCACTATCATTGCCACTATTACTGTCATTGTCACTGTCACTGCCACTGTCACATTAACCTGTAACGTATCACTATCACTGCTACATCAACCTATAACCTATCACTGTCATTGTCACCAATACTCAACCAGATCCTCTCACGTGGATCATGTACCAAGGATAGCTCTCAACTATATGTCCAACATCACCGACACATGCCTCTACCAAGCATGTACCAATATTACCAACATATCATCACAATTTATGTGTCTCAACCATGTACCATACCAAGCATCAAGAGTGTACCACAACTTGTACCATAATAAGTGCATCAACCATGCACCAACACCTATGCCAAACTGTGCATCAAACATGCACGAACACCTATACCAAACCATGAATCAACTATGCACCGCAACCATTCCAAACCGTGCATCAACCATGCACCACAACCATTCCAAACCGTGCATCAACCATGTACATTGACACCATACCAAGTACCAATCTTGTATCATACCATGTATAAACCATGTACATCAACACATATACCATACCATATCACTCAATCATGCCATATACCATGTACCATAGGATATATCAAACAAGTACCATCAATGGTGTACCTCAAAAAAGTACCAAACAACCAAGATTATATACCAAGTATATGCCTCAACCATGCACCTAATATGTGCCTCAATCATGTGCCAATGTCTCAACAATATACCAAATACTTTCCTCAAGCATGCACCATAACATAATCAACATGTAACCCTCAAAACATACATATAAACATACCTGTAAATCTATAAGAGACCTCGTGTATGTGATTACAGACCTGCAGACTTTCCTCAACTTCAAAAATAAGAGAATATTATCTTCATCAAACTTTACCTTAGTCTCACGAGACTAGTTTTTTTATTAGTCACAAACCCTAACTTTCAACAAGCATAACTCTATACCTGTAATGAATAGAGGTCTAAATATTGTACATGATATTATTCAATATCTTCTCTACAACTCCTCCAAGTTTCACTGCTTGGAACATCCCAGAAAATGAGTTATAGAAAAATTGGCAGACCTTGTTGAATTCTAGAAGACCTTGTTGAATTCTTTGGCTACTGTGGATTTGGCTTAAAGCTTGAGTCCACAACTGCAGGTGTTGGAGTACTCTACATATGTTTAAACATCTCAACTACACTTTTAAATGATTCCTTTTACTGCATAGGATCATACTTGGTATTTTTTGGGATGGCCTTCTGGATTTTTTGTTGATGGGGACTTTCTGCGTCTGCGCTAGTTTTTGCACCTCCTCTAGTGATGATATTAATATTAGGCCCCTCTCTGTCAGCTATAGTTTTGGGTTCAAAATTTATCAGTTTGGAACCTCTCTGCTTGACACAATCTTTCCATTTCGCAATAAGTTGGAAGTCTTCTATAGCATGGGTGTTATTCCTGCAATGTGCACACCAAGGTCTTCTTTTTATTTTAATAAGTTTGATTTATCATTTAGTGCCTTCTGTTTGGATTGGTTTAAGGGTTTTCCCATGCTCCCATGCACGATGGTTGCATCACTTGAATATATTTGTTTTTAGATCATGTACACACTCACATAAACTTACATAATGTGGTTGTATGCCTTGGTTTGTGAAAAATTGGGTTATCATGATGTTTCGTCAGTTTTGTTGAATTTTGATCTTCAATGATTTAATGAATTGAATGGACTTTTTGGAGGATCGAAATAAATTAAATAAGAGTCAAATTTTAGGATATTTGATCTGCTCTTTAGAAAAATATATGTCAAAGAATGGAAGTGAGCTGACAATTTCAGAATTTGCATAATAAGTTATTTTTAAGAGTCCTGAATTTGTAATTAAAAAAATTATGCATTTTAATATTTTTCTCTTCTTTGGAAAAACAAAATCAACTCGACCAAGGTCTTTCTATGTGAATATATTTCATGGATTTAAAAATTGTATAGCAAAGTTCAGAAGCAAGGAAATGGTTTTCAATTTGAGTTAATCATTGATTTTTACAATGCTTCTACTTTTGGTGAAAAAATGATTTTGTCATTTTTTTTCCTCATAAACAAATTTGATTATTTTTTAGAATGCTCATTATAATCATATTCTTGATTGAATGATCAATTGTGATTGATAGGACTAAAACCCCTACACAATTTGATGCATGTTATCTTGAGAGAAATTTTAAGTTTATTTAAATCCTACATAAAGATGAACTTTGAAAAGGTTTAATATTTTCAAGTTGATGTGCATGGTTGACAGAAATAATGTAATAATTTGCGCTCTTGCATGAATATAAAATCATAAGTTATGCAAAGTGGAATACACGACATAACACATATATTGGAACAAAAGAGTGCAGGTTTGGTGCCACATATGAAAAAAAAATACCATTTCCACCAGGAGATCACAAAGTTAGCGCATCAAATGACAGTGCAATGCCATAGTTTTGCAACAATTCATGGAGTTCACCACTACGAAATCTAGTATTAAATTATTACATCATAGTTGCAAAATCTAGTATTAAATTATCACAATCTAAAATAAAATAAGAAGAGATCGTTTGCATAGTTGCGCACAGTTAGATTAGAGGAAGATCTCATCCTATTTGATGGAAATCGGGATCATTATTCAAAACAACACCAAAGAAAAATCCAAATTGGGAGAGTAATTTAGTTCTTCTACCGATTATTTGTTAGAGTTTGATTCAGATGGATAGCTTAATGTCGTCAGATTTAGAGCCATGTTATGATAATCATGGTAGTTGGAAGAAGATCAGGTTTATGGAGTGAATTCGCTGTCGTTTTAACAAGTATTAGAAATATTAGTGGAAATTCATTGTTTGATAAGGATTTTGTGCCTAAGGATTGGGATTGGACAAGATTTGAATGATAATATTAAGGAGAGAAAACTAACTCAAAAATTATTTATACTAAGCATGGCATTAATGTAAAATGGACTTTTTGCTCTGAACTATTCACAACTTTCAATAAAATTATTTTTACAGAAGATAGAGAGATTTCGAGTTTCATTTCTGAAGTTTTGTTTTTTCATGTTACATGTTCTTTGATTTATTTCTGTCATAGTTTTTGCAACTTGGTACAACCTTTACTGCATGAAGATTTAAAAGCATCGTTTGAAGTACAAAATTTCCTATGTTTCACTGTGAGTAAAATAAGACCTATATTTTGTAAGTTTATTATATAGATAAGTTTGTTGTTATTTCCTCTATTGAAGAAGTAAGATTTATTTATTTTCTTTCATTCTATCTTTCATGCTTCAATATTTTGATGAACTTTATAAATGAGATAAGGCCTCTTTATTTCTGGTTAATATTCATTAAAGACTAGGATTAATTAGGGAAAATTAGGGAATTAAAAGGTCATTTTAATCAATTGAATTATTACTGTGAGATGCCTTGACATTGTCTTTGAGCTTAGGAAAATCTTAAGAACAACATATTTTTGGCGTTGTTGTTGGGGAGCAGATTTGAAAGACTTCTCTTCCCCGAGTATACAACATTCAACAGATCTGATTTCTGATGGTGAATAGAATCAGACACATGGAGTCTCTTTAATTATTTTTAACATGACTACTCCATTTTTATTTCACTCGCGACTCCACTGTATTTAAAATGTCAAGTTCATTTGTTTCTCGGATAGGTGTAAGGTATGCACCGTTTGATTTTTCAAATGTACCTGATTATCCTCATCTTATGCCTAATGTAGGATAATGGGAAACAACCTCCCTAAATTCAAAGAATATGTTGATGATAGTCCAACACAACATTTAATAGAGTTTCATGAGTACGTGATTCAATGGGGTATTGTTCATGAGGATGTTCTCATGAAATTATTCATGATCTTGTTGGAAGGAGATGCAAGGAACTGGTACAGATCGTTACCCACTGGTAGTATTTCTTCACTAAAAGATTTTCATGCCGCATTTTTTTCTCGTTACAAGAGGAGAGATTCTATTGAACTTTTTTTTGATGATTATTGTAATGAAAAGTTTGAAACAAATTTAGAATGCAACAAAAAAATATTCCTATAACACTGAGGATGAAGAAAATATTATTGCAAGTTTGAATGATTAAATACCTCTCGATAGCTCTGAAATGAATTCATCTAAACATTTTCAAGGAGGTATAGTTATTTTTCCTTCTTTGGAGAATAAAATCCAAGATTATAGTGAATAGAGAGATATTCCTACACTTGTGTCTAATGACAAACTTGAAAATTTTCAATCTTTGTCTAATACCACATGCATGATACTTATACTAGATCAAGAGCACATGGATAATGAATAATTGTAGGCTTTAGATTCTGATTATAATTACAACAAAGAATTAGATTCTATGTGTGACATCAACAAAGGCATTGAAGACGGTTTTAAGGAGCAGATCCAAATTGAAGTTTCCACATGTATTGAAGGTAGATTATTGTTTTATTCTTTTCTTTCATAAGAATCACAATTTGAAGAGCTTAGTCACATTAAGGAATAAAAAAGATAGTTAGTCACATTAAGGAATAAAAAAGATAGTTATGTCAAGCAAAGGAACTTGAGCTATTTGTTGACTATCAAAGTATTTCCTTTCTGAGTTTTTAAGATACAATTGTATCTTGTTTGGAGTCTACATTATCTAAATTCTAAATAAACCTAAGTTATATGAGGCTAGCATTTTCAGCCTGTGGGTATGAGCATTAGGATCACATAATATTACAATTTTCATCTCTACTTATTTTTATTTTGTTAAAATGCATGCAAGGAGTTTAGGTTATCAACCAAACACTTTTATGGTTTCACTAGAAGTATGATTATACTTGACCAAGTGAATGAAAATAATAGGAGTAACTTGTACATAAATAAACTCCATTTTTGAGAATTTGTATTTCTGTATATATTTCTATGGTTTTATAAAATTCTTTATTTCATATTTGCAAAGAAATTTTAGTTTTCCATTTGTACAATTAGTTGGTGTTAGCTGAACCAAGTAGAGGTAGTCACTGAGAAAATGAAGGTAACATTTCAAATCATCACAAAGAGTATGTGTTGTCTTTTCCTTTATGAATCAAACTTTCATGTTCAATTACTAATATCCATACTTGTATTTCAAAATTGAAAGTAAAAGTAAGTCTCATATAAGTAGTCAACTACATGGTTGGTTACAGTGCAAATTTCATTTATAGTCAAGTACATGGTTGGTTACAGTGCAAATTTCATTTCAGTTGATTGAGTTAAGTGGTATATTTAGATTAGAAAAATTATGTACCTATATAACCTTAAATTCAAGCATTTATTTTTAGTTTATATAGTAAATTTTTTTAAGCCCTAATGGGTTAAGAACTCATTTTATGAATTATAACCCAATTATGGCTAATTTTGTGATTTTCTTAGGTAATAAATTTCTTGTTTTGTTTTGTGATTAATTGGAAGTTTATTTTGATATATTTTCAAAATTATTTTTTAGTTTGTTTGTTTTGAATAAATGAAGCTAAACATTTCTATCTTACTTGAATATTTATGGAACTGATAAATCTAATCAATGGAATTAAAACTTAAACTTCTTGGTTTTACATGTTTGATGCAATTTTTTATTCATTTCTTTATTTTAATTGAAAAAATATGTTTAGGATAATCTTTTGAAAAGTAAGCTTTGATATTAGACTATAATTGATTATTTTTCTCAAGGTTAAACCTTAATCATAAAAATTCAAGCATATAAATTTTACCTATAAGAGAACGTGTATATATATATATATATATATATATATATATATATATATATATATATATATATATATATATATATATATATATATATATATATATATATATATCAGAGTACACTGGTAGGAAGTCCTACTTTCTTTTATATCAAAAACATATATCATCCATTGTGTTATTTGACACATTGATTTCCCCCACTTCAAATGCAATAAAATAAAATTTTAAAGACACATGTTGAAAGGAAATTCATTAATGATTTCCCCCATCTCAAATTAATAAAATTATAAACATGAAGTGGTGAAAGGAAATTCAATTTGGGGTATGCAAATAACTTCATCGGGGCAATGGATGCCTGGCAACGAATCAATATATGTTTTGACACTCTTTTATTATTACTCTGTTATTAAATATTTTTCAGTGATTTATGTATCCTAATCTAATTAGGTCTTGTCTAAACTAAATATATAAATCCTTGAGTTAAGACAAAATCAATTCGAAATCTAGTATTTAAGCTAAATTTAGATTGAATACTTTAAACAACTCTTGAGTAAATTTCAATAAGAAAATTATTTATTATCCTTTCTTGAAATATTTATTCAAGCATGTACTTGTTTTGACTATTGACAACTTGATCACATTTTATAGAAGATTTATTATAAAAGAAAAGATTTAGTTTTATATATGTTTGAATAAGTAAATAGTTTTAGAGAATAATGACTCCATTGCCCAATGATAAAGGCACTTGGTCTGCATGTTCTTTAGTGCCTTACAGAGAAACACATTCCTAGAAACACATTCCTTATGCTTCAAATCATTTTCATAACTTTGATTTCTTTTTATTTTCATAAGTTTGATTTATCATTTAGTGCCTTTCGTTTGGCTTGATTTAAGGGTTTTCCCATGCTCCCATGAATGATGGTTGCGTCATTTGAATATATTTGTTTTCATATCCTGTACACACTCAC